>JABXWE010029211.1:0-28562 GCA_014611495.1 Limonius californicus | reverse complement strand
TATTATCGATTCTTTTGTAATAATCATTACTTGGTAGCAAAGAAAAAATGCAACTGTAATACGTTTGCTGTTATTATTGACTTTTTTATAATATTCACTTGGTAATAAAGGAAACATACAACTGCAATACCTTCACTGTTATCGATTTTTTGTAATAATCATTACTTGGTAATAAAAAACTGCAACTGTAATCCTTTTAATGTTATTATCGATTCTTTTGTTAGAATAATCACTTGGCAATAAAGAAAAGATACAACTGTAGTACTTTTACCGTTATTATCGATTTTTTGTAATAATCATCACTTGGTAATAAAAAAATACAAGTGTAATACTGTTACTGTTATTATCGATTATTTTGTAATAATCATAAAATGGTGAATATGGCGAACAAGACCGAGTGTACACCATACGCATCGCATGTGATTCTTTTCTACACGCACTGTGTTTATAAAGCCCATATTAAACTTTTATAGTATCCAATATAAATTAGAAAAACGACTCATTAATATGTTTTCAAAACGTAGGAGGGATTAAGTAGTTATCTGAAAGTTCTTTTAATTCCCCGCATGTTGCGTTGGAGTTTTAATTTCAATTTCATAGTTTCATATTAAAATGGCGGCGTTTTAAGCCTTTCAATTTTCAATTAGAGCTATAGATTTTGTTTACCATATGCTTTGTTCATGTGAGACAAATCTGGTCCTTTTCTGTCAGCAGATGTTTGATGTTACAGAACTATCTTAATAAACAACTTTTAAAATGTTACAAAAGTATGAAACAATATATTTATTTGCTAAAAAGTTCAAGGATTTAGTTGAGATTTTGCCTTATAGCGGTTTGTTTTTGCAAAATTTAAGTTTGTTTTTCTAACATTTTAATTCAAATCTGTGAAATTTCAAAAGATTTGCTATCCAACGTACAGTGAATGTATAATGCGATATTCCTTGACGTGTATTGCGTCATGGGTATTTTAAAAATTTATATGACGTATTTCTTGTGCAAAAATCAGTA
This sequence comes from Limonius californicus, assembly GCA_014611495.1. NCBI lineage: Eukaryota > Metazoa > Arthropoda > Insecta > Coleoptera > Elateridae > Limonius > Limonius californicus. Next base: position 27,554 of record JABXWE010029211.1, on the reverse strand, counting down.
CAAGGCTCGTTGTTATAAACTGTATATTAACTATAAAAGTTACGTCGCTCATATCGTTCACAATAATACCAATAAATCCTAGATAATCGTAAATATCAGCGTTGATTGAGAAGTTTAACTTTAACTTAAACTTCTCAATCAACGATATCAGGTAAATTTGTATGTTGTAACAAAAATATGTATAATTTAGTTATTAGGGCAGAGCTCTTCATCTGGTTTTCAACCATAGAAGTAAATAATTGTTATATTATATTAAAACTAAATATATTTAATTACCCAAGTATAGTTCGCCACGTAATCACATTTCTTATATGTCACTAACATTTATTTCTATGGTGGAAAAGAAAATAAAACCACCCGTATATGTGTAAACATATGGCATTTGGAAAAAGTTCAACTGCGCCTCTTTCATACAATCATAGATTTTTTCGATTCTTTTATAGGCATTTTCCTGTCATTTAGGAATACCTTCTGTATGCGTGGAACAAACAAGCTACTACCTTTAATTTGTATTGGTTGTAAGTTGGGTAATGTTTATGTATGCAAGGGGCTACTACAGTGACTCGAAATAAGGTAAAATAAGCGTTCATGCAGACACCCTAGTTACGTTTTAGGCGACCTTTCCTCGTTCGGGTTTTTTACTAGGAGACAGTATTGAAACAAAGTGACTAATTATAGAAAAAATTATAAGAACAGATACAAAGTATTGCAAAATTCTTATAAAATCAACCTAGGTTTTCTTACCATCGGAACAATGTCACGACCAATTTATTTTTTCGTATATTATACGTATTGTCTTTCACATTTTTTTCCTTTCCTCCTGGGTCTGTCTACCCTTCGTTCCGGAGACACTTCAGACTATAGGGTTTGTTGTGTCCACCCTGGTAGTTACTCATACCCAATCCGTGATCTTACTTCTATGTACCAAAGCGTATAAGTCACTCACGAGGTGTGTATTAAAGTATTCCGGTTTCATGTATGGTTGTCCGAATATGTGTCTTTTACCAGCCAGTGCGTCGCAGCTACGTAGAATATGCATTGCGGTTTTTGGTACCTCACTGCAGAGTCTGCATGTGGGGTCTCCATCAAATTTCTTGATCCTACTGAGGTGCTCCTTGACAGTCGCGTGTTCTGTTAGGAAATCCTTAAGGATTCTTAGCTGTGTGCTGCTTAACATAACCAGTTCTGTAGCTCTGTTTGTGCAAGGTCCTTTAATAAATGCTTTGTTATGGGTTAACCCTGGTCTGTTGGTCTAGTACACTTTGTGTTGGTTAGTAAATCCATTCGCTGATAAAGCTAGGAATTGCATTTCTTGATACTTCCAATGCAGGTTCAGAACCGTAGTAGGGCCCTGTTGACCTTGCAAGTTTATCCGCTTTTTCGTTACCTTCGATAACGCAATAGCCCGGAACCCAGAGCAGTCTCACAATGTTCTGCCCTGCCAGGTCATTGAGTTATTCGTAGCATTCCCACACCAGTCTGGATGAGGCTTTAAAGCTTTAAAGCTTTAAAGCATTATTTTTGTCTATAGTAACTTCTTCCTTTAGCGAAATTGGATTTTCTGCAGTGGCTTCCTTGAAGAGAAAATACAGATTTCTAGTAAACGTAGAAAGGGTACTAAGAGTGTCCATTTCTAATACACAATTGTCAGAAAATATTGTGCAAATGAACCACATACAAATCATAAATTACTTAAAAGTGTTTCTGTAATATGATAAATGGTTTATTTAAATTTTCAATTAATGTTCCTATATTTTGCATGATGTTCTATTATAGGGGCTGGCCAATTTTCTGTTTTGTTGTGGATCGGATAAGATTACCTTTTTTTCTTATAGAAAGAAGGTTAAACACCGCTGATTGATACCATAATGTTATATTTCTCTGAAAATAAGATACTGTTTGTATTAACATTTTTCCGTTTTGATTGTTTGAGTCAGTCGAAACATTTCGAATGAGTCCCTGATAGCGCTGATATAAAATTTAAGAATAAATAAAATTTCTTTTGCCTGTTTTTTTGTCATTAATGCTTAAACGTATAATTTCAAAATACATCCGCAACGTAGCTGAATTTGAAAAAAAAATTACAAAGTGATTTCGGATTAAATAACGTCTGCCATACGCGATTAAAATTTTACGCACATGTTTAGAATCACCCTGTATAACATACAGCCGTACGTTTCAGTTAGTTTATTAATTTAGCAAATTGTAATAAACATTTTACTGTAAACATACTTTCGTGTTTGAATTTTATGTAACGCGTAATCTATTAAAGATCATTTTGAAATGCCTTATATATTTGTTTTTACTTAATATTTAGTTGTTTTGTGATTTACCGAGCCAACTGTCCCATGCTTCAACTGTCTTTATATATTCACGAAAGTTCGAATATGATGACAGTGAATGTATTAAACATCGTTAGATATATAATTACGCAGTGCTTTTAGTCTCACTAACGACTGGTTGTAAGCCGCAACTGTTGACATCGTATTAGTCTTAATTTCTAAATAAAAAGTCATCGTAGGTCCATTCCCCACAAGCGAGCGGTCCGGTATAGGGGTGAGTCGGGTTCTGCACCGAAACCCTTAGTCAGTATTGGAAATATAAGGAAGAGAAAGATTAGCAAAATTAAATAATGGTTATTAGATAATACTAGGCCAGTATTCATCTTTCTGACTCATAGAAACTTCGGAAAACCTGTGACAGGACAGACGGCTCGGGGAATTTAACCCCAAACCTCCAGATTGAAATGTAAACCCTTTGTTTCTGAGCCACCTCTTTTGGTAATTTCTAAATTTCTAACGTACCTTCATAAAGACTTCATTCGAACATCAAGGTTATGGGTATCATTCAATATCTTTACTGGTGTTACTAATATCCACAATTTGCAATTTAAAAGTATGCTTCATTAGTATTATTTTGTCAGAAATATAAGCAATGTGTCTCTAGGGCAACTACTCTTACAAATATACCACCATTTATTAAGCCAATTACCGTATCTAGGAAGTTGTGTTTGTAATTCAATTGCATAGCATAGCAACATTTTATTTAAACAAAATGTTTCTTTGGAGAGATTGCTGCCTAGGTGTAATTTATAATGTTAATTTTAGGAAATATATAATTAGATATGGCTGGGAAAAGGTAATATATTTTATTTTACTTTGTAATGGATTATTATTTTCACAGGAAATACAATTCTGCCAATTGGTGATGTATTACCAATATAATCCTGTACTGTTTGCTATTTTTACATTGATTAAATGATTACCGTATTTTGTTACCTACAGTGTAAAATTGGACCTGATCTATAACTTATTGACTTTTGTTTACTGAAACGACAATAATTTCAATTTAACGTATTTTTTCATACCTGAATGTAAAGGTCACACTTTTAACACAGACTGGCTGTGAATTTAGCCTGTTTATTTTAAGCAGAAGTAGACAATTATAGGCTTGTTTAAGGACAGTTTATATTACTAGAACATCGAAGCAGTTTTTATGTAAAATTACACTGGATATGACTATGCTTGCAGATAGATCGTAGTCTTTGTGTTCTAACCAGAAGTTATATTAACTACTGATTTTTAAATGGGTAATTACGTTTTTAATTTAAGTTTCTAATATCCGTAAATATAGTGTTCCAATGATGTGCAACACGCTCATTTTTCCTGCAAAACTAAGTAGGTACCAAGTCACATTATCAAAAGTTCTGTTAAACACCATGAACTTAGTGAGAATTCTCAAAATAGCCTCCAGGCAACAAGTATAGCAGTTGAAGACTGAAATGGAACTCTTGCCATCACTGCAGTATGTTGCCCGCCAAATATTGATATAAAAAATTCGTTTTTGAAATATTCTTTAAGACACTTGGACATCGCAATACATCCCTCTTGGAGATCAAGACTATCAACCGCAAGGGGACGCCAACTTCAAACTCGCAATGCAAGCTGCGCATCTTCAACATTTGTCAGCGGGAAACCCACATATTAGCCTTTAGATACAACGAAAACCCCAGAAGTTGTGGATTGCTGTATAACAAAAGGAATTTCCCTAAACTATCTCACAGTAAAATCTGGTCTGGAACTTTCCTCTGACGACTCGCCAATAATAGTTAACTGGGACACTCATGTAATAAACAAAACAAAACCACTTACACTGTATAACAACAAAACTAATTGGAATAACTTCGGAGAATTAATCTAAGAAAAGCTACAAACTCACATTCATTTGAAGAATGAGGAAGACTTCACTACAGATCACCTAACTGAAAAGATACAAGGAGCGGCCTGGGAATTAACCAAAATGGCAGAAGATAAAAAGCGAAAGAAACATCTGTCCAATGTTTATCAAAGAAAGAATTGATGAAAAACGCAAACAGAGAAGAAAATTGTAGACAACTCACAATCTCAGCGATAAGACCAACTACAACATGATTGCCAAAAACTTCCAAACTTCTAGATGAACACAGAAATCATGGAATACAGGAGTACCTGGAGAGTCTTACAGCCACTGACGCTACAGATTACTCATTGTGGAAGGCTACAAGAAAACTAAAGCGACCACAAAGGCGCGTCCCACCTATAAAAACAACATCAGGACATTGGGCGAGAGATGATAGCGAGAAGACGAGAAGAAACATATTTGCAGAACATCTTGCCAAAGTCTTCTTGCAATTTCCAAGAGAATGTAGCTAGAACAGGAAGAAGAAATTCTCAAATCTCTTGATGTGCCGTATCAGAAGGATTTGCTAATTAAAAGAATAAGAAAAAAGGAGATACGTTTCATTATACAGGCAGACGTCAACAAAAATAAGACTCCTGGATTTGATCTGATCACAGGCAAAGTTGTCAAACAGCTTCCTAGTGCCGCTATCAAAATGATCACTATGCTCTTTAATTTTATTCTGCGACTGGGTTATGTACCACTGCAGTGGAAGATTGCTCAAATAATCGTAATCCCAAAACCAGGCAAGGACGAGAACGTACCCACGTCTTATCGCCCCATACTACCCATACTGTCGAAAATCTTCGAAATAGTCTTCTTAAAAGAAATCACGCCATTGCTCACAGATCTAATACCTAAATATCAGTTTGGCTTTAAGCAACAACATCCGACTGTAGAGGAGGTTCGTCGAGTGGCTCAGAAATGACCTAGAAACAAAGAGATACTGTTCTGCTGCATTCCTTGGTGTTACACAGCTATTCGACAAGGTGTGGCATGATGGTTTATTGTGCAAAACCAGGCCTCATTTACCTCATTTGAGATCCTACCTTACTAATAGTCACTTCTATTTGAGATACCAGGAAGCCCAAATAGTACTTCATCCAATTCTATTAGGGGAGTGTACTCGGCCCAGTATTATACCTGCTCTTCACAGCGGACTTGCCAAGTGAAACTTGTGGTGACGACATTCTCCGATGATACTGCGATCACGGCTTTAAATCTAAAGGCAGACATAGCTTCAAGGAACCTTCAACTTCACCTAAATAAAGTAGCAGAATGGTTACAACTGCGGCGTATAAAAGCAAATGGGTCAAAATCCACTTAAGTGACTTTCACATTAAATAGAGACACCTGCCCCCCCTGTATTTCTCTGGGCGCCACATATAAGAGCTAAAAGGAAAGATCTCAATCTAACTTTCTCCAAAATGTTTTGGCTAATTGGTTGGAAATCCCAACTACCAACACAGAACGAAATCCTGATACATAAATGCAATATAAAACCAATCTGGAATTATCGGATGCAGCTGTGGGGAGCTGCAAGTGCAAAAAGCATCTTCAAAATTCGGACGTTTTAATCAGACGTGTTAAAATCCATAGCTAGTTGTCCAAGATACCATCCAAATGATACCATACATCACCAATTAAACACACAAACAGTGCAAGAAGTGATCTGTGAACTTAGTGCAAAATACTATGTCGTCTGCACTATCACCCTAATGCTTATGTGCCCAGTGCAACTAGGGTTTGACTGCAGAATCAAGCGCCCTTAGATCTATCAAATGAACACTAATTCAGGTTATGTATCAATTAAACTATGTACTCAGCTCTAGTATAAATATGCTAAGGTAAATCATAGGACTGTACCAATGGGTAAGGTCCTACTATGTCATCTGAAACTGTACTTAAAATGTAATATTACTGAATATCTTTTGTGATAGATTGTAATTAATCATAGCTTCAAAGAAAAAAAAAGTTCTGTCAATAAATAACAAATCCTTTTGTAGGTGTTTTAGGTGTTTATCACATCACACAATGTTATCAATATAATTTTCAGTGAAAATCGCAAAATCGAAAGTTTTCGTGATCATTGGAAGTATGGGATCACCAAAATTAACGAAAATTGTGGTGAGTAGCCTTACAGTTCAATTACATCCTATGGTATGAAATTGAGATTTTAAGGTTCATGCCAATATATTTTCATGACTAGTGTCTACTTACGTAGTATTAATTAACACCAAATTAATGAATAATCAATATCAGATGATTCTGTACATATAGACACCTACAGCGGGTAGATTTAGCAGTGAATAGGCTGGAATGAGTTGAAGAACCGAAAATATGCGCCCATTCATCAATGTATGCTTGTATTATCAAAAGCAAACTTCATATATTAAAAATTTGCATACATAACTCACCAACATATTTCAGTAACACACCCTCATAAATAAAGAGACATAAAAACTACGACGTAGGTCTGGCATAACTTCGCATTCTTTGATTAAGTAGGGGTGAGTATGTATGCCATTCTTAAAACTTTAGTTTGCCCCTCTAGCAGCTCGATGTTGCTTCCAAACTGCGATTTAGCCTCTTCCCTTATCAATATTCAAACGAGTTGGAAAAGGAGGCAATGTTTACCGCGGGAATTCCTCAAGACAATTCCTACAATCGTTAAAGCAGGGGATCACAAAGGGTTATGTTTTTATGCTGTTTCAGTTCTAAAGCAAATAGTATATGACAAACTGAATCGTATTCAGTTCACGTACAATAACGTTTATAAAAATGACTTCTGTGAAGAAGTTCTTTCATTTTATTAATTGTGTAGATTGATTTAAAGTAATATGGACGTAAGATTATGACTTTTCTACATATCTATACTATAAATATAGGCTATGTATGGACTCCTTGAAGAAAATTAATATTGCACTGTTAACGGATAACTATTTTTTTTTAATTTATTCAAGAATATCGTCTCTAGGATCTTCTAGAAGTATTTGAAAATTTAAAGTTGAATGCCCTGTTATTCAAAAAGTAGTTGAATGTGATTAAGCTAGGTGGTTTATTTTTGTCCATCTTATTTTAAGGCATGCATTCTGTTAGCAATTTAGAGATGTGTATGGTTTCGCTCGCCACTGTGTGTTTGTCGAACATTATAAATTGTTAGGCCGACCATTATAAAATGTTGTTCATAAAACTATTTGTCAAGTGAATGTTAGAATAAAGTGTTTGTGTGTTAAGATTCTGATTTTTTTATATTCGGGTTAAAAGTCTATATAGGGTGATCCTAAATATGTTACAAAAACTTTATCCACGTATAGCTGACGTTATTTAACCCATAAAAATCTCATAATAATGTTTTTAAATTTGTCGTCGTTTCAAAGTTTTTCTCACCACCTTCCAAAAATGTAAATAACTTTCTGTTTTTGTCCATTTTAATAAACTTTGTTGTTTTTAAAAGCTAATAACTTAACCTTAATTTCCAGCCATGTACAATTGCGTGTGAAAATTTGATGAAATTACACACAGTACTGAAAAATCCAATTACAAAATTTGCAAATTAGAGTATATCTTGAAAATGAGAGAGTTAACCTCAGTTTTTTTTTGCATATTCTGAACTAGCATACTGTTTTAAAGAAAAGGTCTGTACAATTGTTTTCGATAATTCAATATTTAAAGAGTTATTTAAGAGAGTTTTAAATAGAAATGACAATTTAAATATCTACACTATTCACACTCAACTGTATATTTTTTTCACGTTTGTACTGTTAGCTTTCTAAAAGAACGAAGTTTATCAAAATTTAAGGAACAAAAACGTTAATTACTTTTTAGTGAATGGATGTAGTATATCTATATCCATTAGGGTGTTAAGGATTAAATATCCTCAGCTACACGTGGCTAAAACTTTTCGCACATGTTTATAATCACCCTGTATAATGTATCGCATTAGCACATAACGATTAATTATTATAGGAAACTTCAGACGATGGGTTTGGTTAATATTTTAGCATAGAAACCCAGAAACACTAGAATAGTTCTATTGTTATTTACACTTATATTTTAAAAATTTGCTCTTCCTTTAGTGCGTTTTTTGTATAATATATTTATTACAAATGATGGCAGCAAGCAATTTTGATATTGTTAAAACATATACATTTTTGTAGATCATTCATTTTTCAAGATCAGGATATTAATTTTCTCGCTTTAAAGTTACTGACGTCATCTCTGTAGGGTTTGTCGGTGTTATTGTCGTAAATGACAAGATTGTAAATGAAAAACTGTTTCTCGTAGTAGGTCCTCAACAATTATTTGGCGAATCAACATACAAAGCCAAGAAAAAGTAAATAATTCCTTGTTCTCTCAAAAAGGTTTGATTAGTTTTGTTTGGTTTTGATTGGGCAAGATCTAGGACGCGGTTTTCCAAAGCATAACTTTGCATTTAGACCACATTTGGCCCGTTGTATATCTAACTCTGAATGTTGCTCGTCTGGGATAGTTCCAACCCCAGTAGTGGTTTTTAACCTATCACACATCGCAGTGGCACGTGACCTACGGATTTATTCTTGGTCCCACAGGAGGTGCACTTTCAGAGCTAACCCGCGTTTATGTAATTTATGATTAATAGATGATAGGGCTCCTGCATACTTCAGTCTTATTGCACGAGAACGTTTGGACACTAATTATCCTAATCATTGGATTTGCAGAGTACACCCAATTGCATGGCTTCCAAGCTCCCCCGACCGCAATTTGTATGCCTATTTCTTATGGTGACACTTAAAAAATAGTTTACTAAACCCGAATTGAAAATGAAGCTGCATTGAAACAACGTTTTCGATGATTTTGTGCAACGTTTGAATAATCAGCAATATTTACTTTTAAATAAATGCATAACTTAAGATTCGCAAAAATTATGATCATCTTATAAGTTTCTAAAGTGTTTCGCAGCGAGTATAAGTCGGCATTTGAATTGCTTGGTAAACTTTGTTGGATTGTATACAAGGGCTGTTTTCTTTCCGCTGAGCCTATCTAGCAGGCTGTGATATTTTGACACAAATTGCGCTTGAAATTTTAATGCAGTTGTTTACAAGTTTAATTATAGTGAAAGTAGTCAAATATGCTTTAAGGTTTTTAAAATACATCATTTTAAAGTAATCCTTTCCCCAAGAAATCATGGAATTAAATAAACAGCATTCTCTAGCTGTGTTTTTTTACAATTTCACGCGTGGCTTAAGCCGTATTGAATGTTTTGAGGAAATCAATCGAGTGTTTGGTAACAAGCCTTGTTCCTTAGATACCGATAAAACGGTGGTACAATGAATTTCAACGTGGTCGACTTTCCTTAAATGACAACTTTCGAGCTCCTAAGCCAAAAAACGGCAGTTACCGAAAAAATATTGGTTTTGTACGAAACATGATTGAAGAGGACCGGCACGTTACTGCCAGCAGTATTCAAGCAACTTTAAAGATTGGTGTGAAAGGAATTGACATCACTTTACACAAACATTTGATGGTACTTTAGCTTTGTGCCCGTTGAATTTTCCACAATTTTCCTTCAGTTCAAAAAGAAAACCGTGTGGCATGGTGCAGATCTACACCGAACACAAATGTAACACATGAATATTCTAATCTCTAATTATCAACAATAGACGACCATTAGCCGCCAAATACAAACATATATGCTTTATATTACAGTATACCTATTCATTTTTGAGTAGTTTATTTTTGAAAACTTATATGCCGTTCTTTAGATACTAATTGTTAAAGACATACCGCCATTTGTTAAAAATTTAATAAAAAGTTAATTTTTATCGAAACCATCTGCGATGGATAGCTAAAACCTTAAGCTTAAGAAATTAGAAATTCAAAAATGTAATAATATACAGAATTTTCTATTAAAATAAAGAAGTTGTCCATTGCCCCACTAATACAAACTAGGCTGTATAGTCAGCAATAAATTTATGTTCTTCACAGTAACCAAACGCATAACTTTTGTATTTAAAGTTTTCTCCAAGCTGCTGTAATAAAGACATTAGGTAACACAATTGCACTATTATGTCACTTTGTATAAATACATATATATATATATTAATATATATATGATATTATTATATTTAAATTAATAATATCTATGCTGTAATCGATAATACGAGGAGGTATTGATAAGTATTTAGCCTACCATATAACACGCCACAATATTTCAAAACTAAATTTTATTTATTCAACGTAATCTCCTTTAAGACTTATACTTTTAGCAGAACGTTCATAAAGTAATTCTAAGCTATTTAAATAGAATCTTTGTCTTGGTCTGCAAACCACTCTGCAACGGCACATATTGCTTCATCATTTGTCGAAATCTTTTACCTTTCAAATGTTTTTTGAGTTTTGGGAACAAATAATAGTCTGACGGTGCTAAATCCGGAGAATAGGGCGGGTAGTCAACCAATTCATAACCAATTTCATAATTGTGAGCAGGAGCGTTGTCTTACAAAAGAGCACACGTCTGGCAAGCTTTCCGCTGCGTTTTTCCACAATTTTCTTACGTAATTTAGTTAGCAACTCAATATAATATGCTCCCGTGATAGTTCTACCCCATTCCAAATAATCTGTTAGAATTATCCCATCTTTGTCCCAGAAAACTGAAGCAAGAATCTTGCCAGCCGATTTTTGAACACGGAATTTTTGGGTCGTGGAGAACCAACGTGCTTCCACTGTTTGGATTGATCTTTAGTCTCTGGGTCATAGCGATGTATTCACGTTTCGTCCATAGTAGCAAGCGGATGCAAAAAGTTTGAGGAATCTTCTACAAAAAGGCGGCAGATTTCCTTTGACGTTGTCAATCGAACGCGCTTCTGATCAACGTTCAAGCATCTTGGAATCCATTTGGCCGAAAGCTTTCTCATACCCAAGTCGTGATTAATGATGTGACACACACGTTCATAGGAAATGTGCAATGCTTCTGCAATATTCTTAATCCTAATACGTCGATTTTCTGAAACCATATCATGGACAGAATCAATGTTTTCCGGAGTGGTCACAGAAATTGGTCTTCCAGGGCGGTGCTCATCTTTCACATCTGATCTTTGTCTTTTATATTCTGCAACCCAGTTTTTAATAGTGGCGTATGAAGTACATTGATCACCTAAGGTTTCTATCATATCAGCAAAAATTTATATGGCCGATAACCCTTTCAAAAATAAATACTTAATCCTCCTCCTCCATGGTCGTCAGTCTTGGGACTGGTTTGTCGCAGCTTTCCATTTTCCCCTATCTAAGGCCTTTCTCTTCATTTCCTCATAGCTGTTGCTTCCCGAGTCTTGTATTATTTGTTTTATATATTGAAGACGGAGGCGTCCTTTTGGGTTTTTACCGTTTACTTTCCCCTCGATAATTGTTTTCATTAATCCATTTCTTCTCAGGATATGGCCTATTGTTTGGGTCCTTCTCTTCGTTATGTATCTCCATATTTTCCTTCTTTCTTGCATTTGTTCTAAAACTTCTTCGTTCGTTTTCCTTTGTGTCCAAGAGATCTTTAGTACTCTTCTGTAACACCACATTTCAAAAGCCTCTATTTTCCGTCTGTCTGTTACTTAATAATTGACCGAAATTCGATTATTTTCAAATTCCATCTTTTTCTCAGACATGCTGTTTTCAAAAATTCACAGTTTGATCAACTTATGGATGTCAAACTTTGCAGATTTATTTATAAGACATCATAGTTGTAACCATAGCAACCATATTCACTTTTCTTTACTAGAAACTTTCCAGACTAGCTAGATATCAATACCCCCTCGTAGATAGATATTGAGCTTCTTATTTTAAACAAGGTGTACCCTGTTGCAGAGTTAGAATTATTATAACATATACACAGGGTGTTCTAGAAGTGAAGACCCAGTGGGAAGACGTTAGAAAAACGGGAAGACACATTTGTTTCTACTTTCTGCAATAACTGATTGTAAAACATTACAAATACAAATATTATTATTGTATAAAGTTTTTTACGTTACGTACGTTATACAAGTTTGTTGAAGGGGTTACTATACTAGGCAATAATTTAAATTATTGAGTTATTTCGCACAAAATCTGTATGATGTTTCACAAATTTCTGTTTGCTTCTATTTTGGCATTTTTATTTGCTTGTTAATCGGCAATTACTTGATGAATATTCCAATACCTCGTTTCGAAACGTATACAATAGAGAAAAATCAATTAAATGGAGTTGTTGATTCATATCAGTTCAGCTTCTATTAGTTTCCACACTTTTTTGGATTACAGTTCTTACTCTTTTACTTTGTATGTTAATTCAGCAGTGTAAACATGCATTCTAAAACATCTGCTTGACTAAATGCGAATAAGTCTGGGGCATCGGATGGGTACTAGAAAAAAAACAAAATTTTACAATTTAAAATATATTTCAATATTATGGCGAATACTTATTTTTACAGCAGGATAAGTTCCAAGCAAAGAGTAACGCATATTTTAATGTCGTTTTAATGTAAATCATTATAAAGCTTGTAAAACATGCTCTTACGTGTTAACTATTTTGTTTGCTGCTTTATATCAGATAAGGGCTATTATGGTTTTTTAATTTAACAGCCCTCGTTATTGTAATCTAGCCGGCGCTGAAACGCTTTATGTTGAAATTATTTCGAAGTAAATCTACGTAACCATAAGGCTAATACACCTCCTAAATTTTTCAGATCTTAGTGCCTAAGGTCGTTATCGAACTCTTGCACTGGAACGTAAAATTTAATTATTACAAATTAATAACGTGGAATGGGGTTTTGACGATCAGCGTTATACTGTCTTATGTTTTCTGTAACATCACTAGAAGTTTTTTTTTTTTTATAACCGAAGGGTTTCGTAGTATTAACAGCCCCATAGCATGCAATTTAGAAAATAAAAATTATAAAAATCTAGTCATAACCTTAATTGAATAATGAGACATAGAAGAAGTAGAAAGGGAGCTGTCGGTGCTACATAAGCTACTAGGCAACAAGAAATTTAATCAAATAAAGTCTAAATTACCCAATCGTCCTTTATGAAAATAGAGAGGATTTTCTCTTGTAATAATTTGTGACTAGTGTTAGAAGTCATATTTGTTGGAATACGAGGTTTAGCAATTTAATTTTCGGACTGGTGCGATATGTGTATACAGGGTATCCCAACTAAAACAGTGCCCTCTGGATAACTGTCTAAATGAACAAATTTGATGAAATTGGCAAGATAGGTCAACTATAGTTTGAAGGATACATCTTTTACCATATAAGTAAGTCATATGCCCTACTTCATCCCCATAGCCCCCACCACCAACAACCCCAAAATTTTAAAAGACAAAGCATGTCGAGTGATATTTCATTTAATTGTGGGAAGCGTATGAGAAAAATTTAATTAAGAATTTTCAGAAAAGAATTCAATTTATTTTATTAAACGTTCAGTGTTCACCACCAAGTTCCATACAATAGTACAATCTATTTACAAAGCAATTTCGTATATTATTTAAAATTTCGAGCGTTATTGAACGAGATTCCTGATTAATTCTGGCTCGTAATTCTTCCAGTGAAACTGGTTAAATAACAAAGCTATTAGCTTTTAGGTGACCTCACAAAAAGAAATCTAGTGGGATGAGATCAGGTGACCTGTCTGGCCATTCCACAAAATCTCTTCTATCAATCCATCGCGCAGGAAATGTGATATCCAGAACGTGTCTGACTGGGGCAGCATAATAAGGAGAAGCCTCGTCCTGCTTAAAGAATAATTCATGTTCCAAAAGCTTCTTATTTGCTTCAAATATTTCAATAATCATAGGATTTACGAGATTTTTAAGTAACTAGCGATCAAAAAGTTTTTAAATTCGGGCTGCGAGTGCAACAAGGCATGTCGTAGCTGTCATGTTACGTACCGGTCGTACCTTGTGTTTATTTCTTCGAATGTAAACAGACGCAAAGTGAATTTAACCTCAAAGCGTACCTCGTCGCAATAAAATGCATTTTAGAAAGCAAACAACATACAAACAAATTACAATAACCAGATGTCGATAGGTGAAAAATTCTTTTAATTTGACAGTTATTAAAATTGGCATTTGTTTATAGTTCAATCTCAAACATGTAAAAACGTTTCATAGCCCTGCCTAATTTGAAAACTCTTTGATCATATGTTAGTAGTATTATATGGTATAGAATAGCATAGTTTAGTGTAGTGTAGTGTAGTGTAGTGTAACGTAGTGTTGTCTAGTGTAATGTTGTATAGTGTAGTATAGTGTAGTGCAGTGTAGTGTAGTGTATGTGGTGTAGTGTAGTGTAGTGTGTGTAATGTAGTGTAGTGTAGTGTATGTAGTGTAGTGTGTGTAATGTACTGTAGTATATGTAGTGTAGTGTAGCGTAGTGTAGCTTAGTGTTGTGTAGTGTAGTGCAGTGTAGTGTAATGTAATGTTGTATAGTGTAGTGTATGTAGTGTAGAGTAGTGTATGCCGTGTAGTGCAGTGCAGTGTAGGCTAGCGTAGCGTAGGATAGTGGAGTGTAGTGTAATGTAGTGTAGTGTCGTGTAGTGCAGTGTAGTGTAGTGTAGAGTAGTGTAGTGTGCTGTAGTGTTGAACAGTCTAGTGTAGTGTAGTATAGTATATTTTAGTATAGTATAATAAAATAATACGAACACTTCTTTTAAATTCTTTAGTCGGACATTGCCGATATGCATCCGAAACTTCAAAATGCCATTTCTCCAAAACGAATAAACAGAATTGCAAAAACTTTCAGGTTGTGTAATCCAGAAAATTTCTTCACAAAAGGTATCACTGAACACTCCTTGTTATTTAAAATTTAGGGATTAATGGTAGGGGATGAAGTAGGTTAGATGACTTATATAGTAAGAGATTTTTCAAATTTGATTATTTGCAATGTTACTGAGGGTGAACTATTTTACTTGGGAAGTCTTGTACAATATAATAATTAAATATGGATTTGAGGTTTGCTTTTGTTAAAAAGAACTATCGAAAGCGTGTTTAATTTTCGTTTTTATTATAAAATTTTAGACTTTTCTTCAATAGTTTATACAATTTCATTGGAAATTTTTAGAAACGTTCGAAAGGGCATAAAATGCTTTAATGATTTTAGAAAGCTTCAGAAACAAATTTCTCAAATACATGGTAGAAAATAATTTGGTTAGCCACTCAGACTTCCATTTCATCATTTCAATGAAACTTACGTTACGACGTTTTCAAAAAACAGTTTATGTCAATTTCAGAATTTTGAAAAGTCGGCTTTTTTACAATTAATTGTCTCGAAAACTTGTATGCATATTGTAATTGTAATACAGGGGATTTACAGGAGAGTACGAGCCGACCTTCTCAAAAACAGGCAACCCACAATACATCACAAGCTACTGCGATATTAAAGCTGGCTAATACCAAAGAGCAGTATATTTATACAATATACTGCTCTTTGCTAATACTAACTTCAAATTTTTGTGTACTGGGTTGTCTAACCATCAAATATAATTTTTTTGACAGTTCTAGGCGTACGCGTGCAGATTTGATTGAAAATTGCAATATTCCATTATTTATCTCGCCTGTGGTTGCCTAAGGTAGAACTTAAAGGTATAATTTAATAAAACATACCTAGTTAAGTATTAGTAATGTGCATTTTGCTGTCAATCTTTAATCCGCTTATCTCCGCACGACGTGTTGCCTATATTCTTCGTTTATGTTGTACACAATTTCTTAAAGAATATCAACGCTGGTAAAAGTCGTATCCAAACTTTTATCATCGAATTAAAATATAAATTTTCTCGATATTAATGCACAGTTGAAATAAATATTAATAAACAATAAAAATTAAGATTATTGTTTACAACAGTTGCTGGAAATGCATCTATAATGTATTTACCTACTGACACAAAATTTCTATTACAGGCATAATTAAAAAATGCAGTAAACCTAGAACATTGTATTTCCATTAACACCTACTTATGCGAGGCGGTCGTGGGCTACAGGTAAGCGCAGTAGACTCATACGCTGAAGGTCTGGGGTTCAATTTCCAGTACCGGAACATCGAATTTTTAACGGTTGTTCTCTCTTGCGTGGTTAAAATATTGTTCATTGAAAACTTCTAAATGTATTCGGTGCGAATTCAGAATTTCGTTTTTGTATTCCATCTCCTAAATACACTTTGAAATTCCTTGAGAATTAAAACTTTGCGTTAATACTGTTTTATACACCCTATTCAGCAGTAACATGTTAAAATACCATTCACTGAAAACCTGTTTAAATGTTACTTCGCTCATCTAAATAAGAACCTGGTGTATGTATCCCATCTCTAAAAATGCTCTCTGCAATTCCTTCAGAAGTGAGGTTTTGCGTCAATACTATTTTACGCACACTATACAGAAGTAGTCCGTTAAAACATCCTTCACTGAAAATTTGTTTAAATGGTATTTCACCCATGTAAATAAGAATCTGGTGTGTGTATCCCACCTCTTAAAGTGTACTTGCAATTCCTTGAGAAGTGAAGCTTTTCATGAATATTATTTTTCGCAGTCTATTCAGAAATATGATGTTAAAATATCATTCTCTGAAAACTTGCATAGATGTTAATCGGACTGACTGATTGAGAATAGAGTGTGTGTATTCCATCTGTTAAAGTGTACTTTCCTATTCAGAAATATGTTGTTAAATTAACATTCTCTGAAAACTTGTTTAAATGTTATTCCGCCCATGTAAATAAGAATCAGGTGTGCGTATCCTATCTCTTAAAGTCCACTTGAAATTCCTTAAGAAGTGAAGCGTTGCAAACATATTATTTTTGCACTCTATTCAGAAATATGATGTTAAAATATCATTCTCTGAAAACTTGCATAGATGTTAATCGGACCGACTGATTAAGAATATAGTGTTCGTATACCACCTATTAAAGTGAAGTGAAGATTTGCATAAGTATTATTTTTCGCATCCTATTTAAAAATATGATGTTAAAATAGGATTAACTGAAAAGATGCTTAAATGTTATTCGACCCACCTAATTAGAAATCTGATGCATGTATACCACCTTTTAAAATACATTTCGCGCTCATTCAGAAGTGAAACTTTCGATATATACTGTTTTCCGCACCCTATTCAGAAATAATATGTTAAAATATCATTCACTGGAAACTTGTTTAGTATCTGAATAAGGAACTAGTGTATGTAAACCATCTCTTAAAATGCACTTTGCACTCTTTGAGAAATGAAGCTTTCGATGTATACTATTTTTCGCACTCTATTCAGAAATAATATGGTAAAATTACATTCGCTGAAAACTTGCTTAAATGTTATTCCGCCCATCTGAATAACAATCTGATGTGTGTTACCCATATTTTAAAATTGACTTGCAATTCCTTGAGAAGTGAAACTTTGCAAAAATACTATTTTTCACATCATATTCAGAATTATTTTGTTAAAATATCATTAACTTGCCTAAATGTTCGATCTACTTAATTACCAATCTGGTACATGTATCGCATCTCTTAAAATGTACTTCGCACTTCTTGGGAAGTGAAGTTTTATACGATATATACTATTTTACGCAACCTATTCAAAAATATCATGTTAAAATATCATTCTCTGAAACCATATTAACCGGCCCGACTGATTAAGAATATAGTGTTTGTATACCACCTATTAACGTGCACTTGCAATTCCTTGAGAAGTGAAGCTTTGCATGAATATTATTTTTCGCAGCCTATTCAGAAATATGATGTTAAAATATTATTCTCTGAAAACTTGCAAACACGATAATCGACACGACTGATTAAGAATATAGTGTGTCTATCCCACCTATTGACGTGCACTTTGCAATTCTTTAATGAGTGAAGCTCTGCGTTAATACTATTTTACGCACCCTATTCAGAAATAATATCTTAAAACTGCATTTACTGGAAACTTGATTTGTGTCTTAAAGCCCACTTGCAATTCCTTGAGAAATGAAGCTAAATATTATTTTGAGCACCTGAAAATATACTTTCCATTAGCCACAAAAGTAAAAATTTGGGTGATTATTTAAAAATAACAAATAATCTAAGGAATGCACAAAGACATAGAGAGTGTTCGATTAAAATAAAGGCGAATAGTCTGAATGCATAATTAGCTTACTCCGTAAAAATCAAAAAGGGTAACTGTGCCGTAGTTTAGCCGCTTCCAGTAGTCATCCATTGCAGTAAAAATATGTAAATAATAACTATAGCAATACACTTTTTGTAAAAACGGTAGTTTACTAGTAGTCAGCCACATGTTTTTCGGGCCATTTTTAAGTTACAAGTCCGTAAGTTTAAAACTGTAAGTGTAGCTGATACAAATGTGTATGGGTGTGTGGCCGACTGAGCTTTGGTAAGTAGTTTGTCTCTGTCTTGTACTTTAAGTACGTAATTAGTATATAGATCAAGTAAACGCGAATCAGCTACATTTTCGTGGTTTTAGGTGATTTTATGAACTAATTCTTAAGTAATATAATCTTAAAATACACAAAATATATTCAGGATCACTTAATATCACCATGGCCGAGTACTGGACAGTTAACATACGTCGAAACTTAGTAGTCAGCTATGTGGCTGAGCACTTGATTTTTGACATAGCACCCAGTTTCAGACCGTAATAGCTCTTCTGATAAAGCTGAATCACAGATTTGCAATGTGTATGTGAGAGAAACATAAATAACATGAAAAACTAGTAGTCAGCCGTGATAAAGCAGAGCAGCTACCCTGTTAGGTGGTTGTCTATTAGTTGCTTAACATTTAGTATTCGGCCACATTGCCTGTTGCTTAAAATATGCATGTTTAAAAAATGTGTATGACGTTCCCAGACGAACTGTATAGGATCATCTGCACGGGTGCGTGAAAGGCCTCGTAGAAGGATTCCAAGCACAATACTGTCTACTAAAGAAAAAGGTCAACTTGCAAAATGGATTATGGAGTTGGCAAAATGTGGCTGTCCACGTAAAAAATAAGATCTTCTAGATTGCGTGCAAACTATAGTCTTACGACATAAGAGAGAAAATCCGTTTAAAAACGGGAGACCAAGAGAGAGATGGTACAGGGATTTTCTTTGAAGGCACCCTCAACCTCTATAGAGAACCAGAAAGTGTTAAGGAAGCCAGAAGTGTAATCGCCGAAGAATATATTCGGAAATGGTTCCGAGACTTGGAAGCATACCTACTGGAGAAAAATGCATTGGATATTTTACAAGATCCATCAAGGATATTAAGTGTTGTCATATGCCTTAAAAGTGGTAAGGTCCTTGCTCCGAAAGGTTATAAAAATGTATACGATATTAAAAAAGGTAAAGAGAAGGAAATGATTACAGACTTATTAGTGTTTTTCGCCCATGAAAAAACCTTGTATACAATTGTATTTCCGTATGTAAGACTAACTAGTTCTATAATAGAACAGTATAGCCAGATTGGAAGCTGGGTGGAAGAAAAGCGATATTTTTTTGAGTATATAACAAATGGAGTAAATAATACATCAACCATAAATGAAAAGAAAATTGATGTTAATCAAGATACTATTAGTACTATCGATGATGTTGACGATGTCAATAACAATACGGTATTAGTAACTAATCCTGTGGATAAAAATAAAAGCAATGAATCAGATTTGCAACAAAGAAGGAAGAACAATAAAGAATTGTGTTTTAAAAGTTTACGGTTTTACAAAATATTGTATTGAAGCAGAAAAGTATGGACCAATATTTTACAAACCATTTGGTTTGGCCAACTCCACTGCCACTTGGGAAAAGAAAAATAACTGACAAATTATCGGCCGCCATTTCTTCAGGTACTTTTAGAAATTATTTACGACTAAAAAGTGAAAGCAAAATGAAGAAACGATTAACAAATTAAAAAGAAAGGAAGAGATAATCATAAAGAATCAAGGAAAAGCACAAAAACAGAAACCCAAACGCAAATAGATTGAGTAGAAGTAAATATGGATGTGCAAGCAACATCTGATTAGGAAATTGAGATTAAACAAAAAAAAAACAAAAATGAAACTTAGAGACAGTTATCAACAGTGCAATGAACATGGAAAAGTAAAGGAAAAATGTGGCAGCTGCTTTCTCGCCCTAGATAGCGATGCAGAAGAAGATAGTTTAAAAAATATTGGTTGCGACAACTGTCCCAGATGGTATCACCAAGGAACCGCGGTGGTTTAGTGCGAGAACGCATTGGTCACTCGAGGTCACAGTAAATGCAATCGCTCCGTTGGAGCGATCGAATCCTGACTGGGGCTACTGCATTTGCTTAATTAAGTTTAGGGTGCATGTTGCATGAATGTTTAGTATGTAAGGGACGCCCCCACACCCTGAAGTAATGCGAAAGCGGTTCCGGAAGGGGGGGGCGGTAGTATGAATGAGTGAGAAAAAAAAGATGGTATCACCAGCAGTGCACTACATTTTCAGCAGTTGCTTATGAAGCTGTTAAAGATAGAGAATTTGTATGTTCATTTTGCTAATTTACGTGTATTGTTATATTTTGTACACATTTATTTTGTACTTGCTTATATAATATATATTGTATTTTTATAAATACGTATTTTCTAATTATCCTAACATGTTCTTATAGAATATTTTAAGGCGGCGAAATACGGGCTGAACACTAGCATCTCGTAGACTGAATATAAAATTTAAATGGCTGGCAACTGGAAAAATAGTATTATCTGAAAATTTTGTATTTTCTTTCAGAATATACTAAAAATTAAGTAGTATAAGGTATTGCTAGGCAACGGTTTTTGCCTGCTGTGAATATTACTTAAATCTATAACAGCTGAAAATAATTATAAAGGTTCGAAGGAAAGGGTAGACCGAAAAAGCCTTAAGAAGGGTCAGCAACGGCAGTCAAAAATAGACAGTGTTGGTGGATAGCTGGGCTAAGCGTGCATGTCTTTGGCGTAATCACTGATTAATAGCGTTTGCGAACCTACTAACCGATTGCGATGCGATTATCCTCTAAGCTGAGGCAAGGTGTGCTATTAGTGTTACTACTTATATGTTTATATGCAATTGCAATATCAGCTAACATAAGCAGTGGCGTCCTTGGCATGGTTATGGCTTATATCCCGTGAAGTGTTATATGTATTTACCCGAATGGTTGCGTATTATCTACTTGGTATTATATATGGTTTAACTCCCATAAAGTGTCATATGTGTTTACCCAAAGGGTTACGTATTATCTACTTATTATATGTGATTCACAAGCATTGGACGCTATTATGGTTGTTATACAAGATTGGTGTGTCTATGTAAGTAGTTGTTGGAAACAGTAGCGTAGTGAATATAAGTAGCTATATGAGTAGATAATGTGTGTAGTATGATTAATCATTATTCCCCTAGCAATCATTTGGGAGGTAATTAGTCGGCAAAGATGCATCGTAAATGTGCCTGCGTCGAATTATTATTATTTATGCCAGGAGGGCATCGACTGATTTTTACACGGGGACTGGGCACTAATTATACTCTCTCCTTCGCATGCGGGGTTGAGGGCGCATGTCCCCCCGTGACTCCTGTGAATAACAGAGAGACTGGCTATGGACTTGGTCCATAGCCTGGATCCCTCTGGAGGATACGCATAATGACCGTAATTACTGTAGGCTTACGAATGACTATTACTGTACGACTACGAATGATTGCGGCCACAGCACCATAGCCGGCAGATGAACATCCGTATCCTGTTCGAGTTCCAATCCAGGGGCAGGGGGCTGGAGGACCCCCGGTGAGTACAACTGCCCAATATTTATTGACATATGAGTAAGTCTGTGTTTTATTATCTGTTGCATATCACCTGTCTGATCGCATCCGCTGTTTGTTTACCCAGGAACTGCATACATGAAATGCAGAAGCGCTACAACTGTATTTAAATTTGAAAATTCAGAAGTTTTTATCCACCCCCCGTAAGGTCGATCCTAATAGTATTAAAATTAAAAAAATAATGTGCTACTAAATATGTTTAGTCATTGCCAATTACATTATAGATAAATGCATGTTACAACAAAACTTATTAATTTGTAATCTGCTTAAATGGCTGACCACTGGCACAGTTACCCTATACAGGGTGATAATGAATTGCAGGAACTAGGGCTTAAAGTATACATGAAAACAAACATTTTTTTATTAATAAATGTATGGTCAAAAGTGTTTCCTTTCGGGGATAGAGCTTCTCAAAGATTCTTTAAGAAGCGCCTAAATGTAGGCAACTCAATTTACTACTTACTATTTGTTTCCATAACGACGGAAATTAATACAGAATAAATCTCTTTCCCACTTTTCAAATTAAAATTATATTTAAAATAAATTAATTCACAAAATGTTTCAAAACTAAGCAATAGAAAAAACCAAAATGACAAACTATTTGAAAGATTTTGCGCAGGAATTTACTTCGTAGATGTGCTTCGTGTGTAGCAGCTGGGGCGCGACGTTTTGAACATTTACTATAATATTGTTAATTTTTGAATTAGATATTGTAAATTTTTCAAATAGTTGATTTTTGCTTTGTAATTATGGTTTTTTCTATAGCTTAATATTGAAACATTTTGTTTACTAATTTACTTTAAATTTAATTTGAATTTGAAAAGTGGGAAAGATGGCTTTATTTATCCTGTATGAATTTCCGTTGTTATGGAAACAAACAGTGGGTAGTAAATTGAATTGCCTACATTTAGGCGCTTCTTAAAGAATCTTTGAGAAGCTCTGTCCCTGAAACGAAACACTTTTGACCATACATTTATTAACAAAATATGTTTGTTTTCATATATACTTTAAGTTCTAAAAGTTTGTCCCTGCAATTCATTAACACCCTGTATAGAGGGTTCCATTACTACAAAATCATTTTATATCAATATCAATTTTATTTTGGCCTGCTGATCAAGGTTATCATCACGCCCAAAATGTCCCAATCCAGAATTTTCCCATAAAGGTATTCGTAGTGAAACGAGGTTTTTCCAGTATTATGTGTTATTTTACCAATAATACAACTGAATTATTTGAACGACGGGTGCTAAGTTCATCCAGAAGGGCGACATTATATAGAATTTGAGGTTACAAACATTAATCCGTCAATTAAAAAAAACAAAAACACACACTTAACCTAGTTTTTGTTTACTCGTAAATTATTCTCGGCGTTGTCGGTTAAAAAGCTAATACAAATTCTAATTAATACGAACAAGACAAGAAAAATTGCCGACCATTATAACATAATCAGGCTTTATAAACAGTCCATAAAAATCCGGCGGTCTAATAAACTAGAACTAAAACATAAATACAAAGATAAGCGACGACCGGGCTAATTCCATCTTATCTGAAGTTCCACCACGAAAAGCGGACCAGCATAATTAAAATTCGAGCGGGGAAAAAACCTCTACATACTCGGTCCGCTGTACACGTACGAGCGCAGTCAACTTTCTTACATTCCCCTCAGCTCCCCATCCCTCTGTAACCCCTTATATCACCCCCATCCACTGCCATTAATACTTCTTCTTCAAAGCACAAACTCGCATTTTAATCGATTTCATTTGCGCATGTGAGGCTGTGGCAAAAACTCAAGCTTTAGATGCCGTTGGGGGGCATTGCGGGGGGTGAAAACTAAGCAGTAAGCATCCCGGGGGGGCAGAGGGGGAGAAAGAAACGGAAGAGTGCGCGTGAATTAAGCAAAGACTCACTCTTTACCTTATTTGCATTCTTTCTTGTTTTACTTGAGTGTTTTATGTCTCCCTTCGACTAAATCCCAGTCCTTCGCGAAAAACTGCACCTTCGCCTTAATTACGTGGGGCAAATTTTATAACACCCCATTCGTATGTGTGTCGTTTCATGTGGGGTGAAGCGAATTTATAATTATTCTTTTCGACGGGATGTAGCTTTGATTTGTGGGTTTTCTTAGGGGCGAATTTTCCTCTGATGTGTTTCTTTTGTGTGTACGCAATTTACGCTTGTGTTTTGCTTATTTCTTTCTGTTTAATTTAAATTGTATCGATTCAGGTTCTGCTCCTTATAATTGCTTTAATTACGAAAAACCAGAGCATGTTTCAAGAGGATTCAAATTAATGTTGTTATAAATTTCATATAAAATCTTTTCAAAAGTGTCGCTTTTCTTTTCGATTAATTATCCTTAGGTATGTTCTACTCCAAACTCCTAAAGTAATACAATCTTTAATCTTACGAGTATGTACATATTTCTTGCAATTTAGGCTTACCATTCAAACCAACCTATCAAATTCAAACTTGAATTTTTAGTTTTCAGCATTGGTTAGCGTCTAGATTCAAATGCTGGATTTAGAGCTACTGTATAAATTTAGTGTCTGGATAAGAGCTTTCTTACCCCCTCCCCCCCGCAACTTCAGACTCGTATCTAGGTTTAAAAATTCATCTTTCAACTTATTTAACGGTTTATTAAGAAATTAATTGTAATCATTCATGAATTAATAACTTCCATTTTCATCATCATCATCATCATCTGACATGGAGCTGACTCGAGGGTCTATAAGAAATAATTCTGGCTTTTTTAATGATTTTGGATGTAAACATTATCTGTTTCTATGTGGATCATCACCATCATTTTAATGGATCTTCCATATTTAGGTTGTAAATATCCAATATTCAACTTATTTGAAGATATTTTATATAAATTTTAATTGTTCATCAAATGATCATGGCCAGTTCAAGAATAAATTTTGGCTCTTAGTAATGTTTTTGTTAATATAGAAAATAATTGTATATGCATGTTGAATATATTCTAATGGATATCTTATATCTGGGTCTAAAAATCCATGATTTACGTCTTATTTAACGGTTTTGTGTAAAATTTTTATTTTAATCAATAAAATCCAATTCAAGAAGGAATTATAGTTTAGCTTAATGCTTTTGATAGCATGCCGACATTAGCTGTATCTATGTGGATCATCATCATCATTTTAATGAATCTTTCATATTTAGGTTTTAAATACCCAATATTCAACTTATTTGAAGATATTTAATAAAAATTTTAATCGTTCATCAAATAACCGTGGCCAGTTCAAGAATAAATTCTTGCCCTTATTAATATTTGTGTTAATATAGAAAATAATTGTACCTATATCTATAACATATTTTAATGGATATCTTATACTTGGGTCCAAAAATCCCAACCGTTTAATTATTTAATGATATTGTGTTTAAGGATTTCAATTTCAATCAATATAAATCCCATTTCAAGAAGGAATGTTCGCTTTTGTTAAGCTTTTGAGTTCAGCATCCGACATTACCTGTATCATGGTGGATCATTTCAATCATCATTTTTAATGAATCCTTTCATATTTAGGTTTGAAATACACATATCAACTTATTTGAAGATATTTACATATACATTTTAATTCCGTTCATCAAATAACCATGGCCAGTTCAGAATAAATTCTGGCCCTTTATTAAATGTTTTGTGTTAATATAAGAAAATAATTTAATAGCCTGCATCTATAACATATTTGTAATGGATATCTTAATTAGTTGGGTTCAAACATCCACCTTTTACTTATTTTTAATGTATTGTGTAAAATTTTACATTCAGTTTAATAAAATGCCATTTCCAAGATGGATTCTAGCTTTTTTCTTAACGCTTTTGTTTAATGATGCCACATTTAGCTGTATGTAATGTGGATCATGCATTATCATTTTAATGGATCTTTCATATTTAGGTTTTAAATACCCAATATTCAACTTACTTGAAGATATTTAATATAAATTTTAATCGTGCATCAAATAACCATGGCCAGTTCAAGAATAAATTCTGGCCCTTATTAATGTTTATGTTAATATAGAAAATATCTGTACCTGCATCTATAAAGTATTTTAATGGATATCTTATACTTGGGTCCAAAAATCCACCGTTTACTTATTTAATGATATAGTGTTAAAGTTCAATTTCAATTAATAAAATTCATTTCAAGAAGGAATTTTCGCTTTTGTTAAAGCTTTTGTTTAGGATGCCGACATTAGCTGTATCAATGTGGATCATCATCATCATTTTAATGAATCTTTCATATTTAGGTTTTAAATACCCAATATTCAACTTACTTGAAGATATTTAATATAAATTTTAATCGTTCATCAAATAACCATGGCCAGTTCAAGAATAAATTCTGGCCCTTATTAATGTTTGTGTTAATATAGAAAATAATTGTACCTGCATCGGTAACATATTTTAATGGATATCTTATAGTTGGGTTCAAACATCCACCTTTTACTTATTTAATGATATTGTGTAAAATTTTAATTTCAGTTAATAAAATCCATTTCAAGATGGAATTCTAGCTTTTCTTAATGCTTTTGTTTATGATGCCAACATTAGCTGTATCTATGTGGATGATCATTATCATTTTAATGGATCTTTCATATTTAGGTTTTAAATACCCAATATTCAACTTACTTGAAGATATTTAATATAAATTTTAATCGTTCATCAAATAACCATGGCCAGTTCAAGAATAAATTCTGGCCCTTATTAATGTTTGTGTTAATATAGAAAATAATTGTACTGGCATCTGTACATATTTTAGATGGATATCTTATCACTTGGGCTTCAAACGATTGCCACCTTTTACTTATTTAATGATATTGTGTAAGAATTTTATTTTCATTAAAAAATCCATTTCCAAGATGGAATTCTAGCTCTTATATGCGTTTTTGTTGATGCCTAACATTTAGCTGTATCTAATGTGGATGATCATTATCATTTAATGGATCTTTCATATAGGTTAAATATAGCCCAATAATTCAACTTTATTTTGAAGATATGTTTAATAAAAATTTTATCGTTCCATCAAATACCGTGGCCAGTTCAAGAATAAATTCTTGCCCTTATTAATATTTGTGTTTAATATAAGAATAATTGTGACCTATTATCTATAACATATTTTTAAATGGATATCTTATAGTTGGGTTCAAACATCCACCGTTTACTTATTTTATGATTTTGCGTAAAATGTCAATTTTAATTAATAAAATCTATTTCAAGAAGGAATTTTAGCTTTTCTTAATGGTTTTGTTTAGGATGGCGACATTAGCTGTATCTATGTGGATCATTATCATCATTTTAATGAATCTTTCATATTTAGGTTTTAAATATCCAATATTCAACTTATTTGAAGATATGTCATATAAGTTTTAATCGTGCATCAAATAACCATGGCCAGTTCAAGAATAAATTCTGGCCCTTATTAATGTTTGTGTTAATATAGAAAATAATTGTACCCGCATCTGGAACATATTTTAATGGATATCTTATAGTTGGGTCCAAACATCCACCTTTTACTTATTTAATGATATTGTGTAAAATTTTAATTTCAGTTAATAAAATCCATTT
>JABXWE010029210.1:0-10699 GCA_014611495.1 Limonius californicus | reverse complement strand
TGTTGCTTTGTCATCGAAGCGAAGACAGTTCACCAAAAATTCTAAACGTTTTTGTGACACAGTTGCTCTAAAAATTGGCAGGCCAACTTGTCTCGACCATAACTCGCAAGTGTTTACAGTGCTTTGTTTTAGAACTCCACTCATGTACAGATGACCCAGCAAGGCCAAAATTTTTTCCTTGTTGGTGGCACCTACAAACCTTTGCTTGCTATTGTACCTGGTGGATTGCCTTATAATTTCATCATTGGTGTATTGAGTAATACAGTCATTATTCTTCTGTAAAAATAACTTCCAAGTTGATATCTCTTCTGGCGTTTTAGAAGCACTTGCCTTTGGTCCAGGTAAACGTATTACAATACTCTTTTGAACAGTTCTGGTATTTTTTGAATAAAAAGGAGAAGCGTGCCATTTATAGCCATTCTTCCCGTAAATGGCTTTCCTTGGTAGGGCCGCCCCTTGATCTGGATCACTTTCTGACTCACTGTCCTACTGTTGTGAAAGTGTGTCTGAATGAACGCTATCAACTGATTCTGCATCCTCACTTTCGTCATCTGCTTCACTCAGAATGTCTGATAAATTATCTAATTCACTACCGCCATCTTCATAATCACGAATAATTGCTTGCAATTCGGCTTGTGTTAAAGCCTTGCTTGATGAGGCCATTTTATTCAACATACAAATTGTACCACTAATGGTAACGTGGCGTCGTATGTGACACAGAACGTAAATTTATGAAAAATTTAAGCAACAACGAAAACGCCACTAACACAGTCGATAGAGCACTAATCAGTGGAAAGGTACTGAAGAGGACACCCCCGTAAAGTCACGCATGTGCAATTGAGAGCGAAATTAAAAAACGCTGTGTCGCCCGTGACGCCACGTTACCATTCTAGGGTTAACAAGTCCATTCAGGTATTAGCATACGCAGACAATATAGATATTATTGTAAGAAGTCTATTAGCTGTCAAAGAAGCGTTTGTAAATCTGGAAAAAGCTGCAAAACAAATGGGCCTACAAATCAACGAACAGAAAACCAAATATATGGTTGTGGCAGGTAATGTAAGTGGACTAATGCAAAAAACAAAAATATACACGATTTTTCATTACAAAAATAAAGACTGATCTCGACTTCGAACAGATTATTATTTTATTTACTTGCTTGATGCATTGACTGTTAACATTCGGGTTAAGTAAATAAATTAAAGTACCTTGAAATTATTAATAATATAATATTTCCTTTATTAATAAATTGTTTATTTTTGGTACACGTACTTCAATAATGTCACCAGATAATTTTCTGAATGTGTTTTTAATGGAGCTATTCCAAACCGTTGTTGGATTTTCATAAAGGTTGATTCGGCATAGGTGCTTGCCTCGTATACCTACGTATAATACCTACTCATCAGCCTAAACAAAAATGTTTATTCAACGTATGTCCACAAACCAATTGTTTCGGAGAACTGCATTACTGTGAAAAAAACGAATAATAAAGGCACTAACAGGTAAATAAATATAACATTTGCTCAATTACAAATATCTAGTGAATTAAAATTAGGGGATCTGTACCGTCCTGCAATTAGACTGCTCGTCCTACCCATTCGCCACTGTAGGTTGTAGGTATTCTCCGAAATTTATTGAAAAATGTGGAGGAGCCCCGTCGTGCATAAACCACAGATGAACACTATCAGTCGAGATCCCATCTTCCAATAGTGGGGATAAAGGGTTATTCAATAAGTCAAAATAGAGTTCACCAGTCGAACGATTTAGTAAACGTACTAGTCCACTCAGACTGTCTTCCAAAATACCAAGCGAAACATGTCTTCACTATACAACAGCGTGAGAATGTTCGTCTGCTTAAAGATAATTAACACGCAAAGTAATGATATTGTTATTCGTAAAAGTAGCTTCATCCTCAAACGTAATATTGGCAGCAAAGCTTGAATTTTCTGCAACCACATCCTTGAAGCATAATAAGAGGTAGTAAGAGCTTGCACCGCTGAATATGGTACGGAATAGATTTTCGAACAGTAAACAAAAGCAATTACTTAAAGTCTTTCTATTATATTTTATTGATTAAAATATAAAATGTGCGTCTATCTCTGCTACCGTTAGTTTGCGAACATATATTTATTAAGAGTTCCTTGTTTGATTTAGTAAATACTATACGTGGTTAAATTATACGACTATTTTAAACACCCTGTATGTGTATTAATCCTTATTTACTTATAATCAACACGGGTTCATTCACTTTGAAGAAAGAGTCTGATATTTTCATTTGGAGACACGTATTTTCTGAAAAATCCAAAATGTGTATATAATCTATAATATAGGGTAAAGGAAGTATGTGTAAGTTCTCCATCTAGTATTTTCCGAGATCCCTATTTGCTGTCGTACGGATACCAATATGTTGGTAAAATTTAATATCCAAGAAAACATGTAGGTACGAACGGAATCGAGCATTCCCACTATTATTCGCTCTTGAATATTAAATTTTAAGAAGCGAAATGACTGAACAGACGTGCAGATCAGCTGCGAAGATATTGCACACATTTTTTTGCAAACTGAAGTAGTAACGCTTGTGGGGAGTAACCAACCCTACAATATTATTCAAATCCCTGTATTTATAAGGCCGAATTCTATTTCCCTTCGCTCAGAAAATCTGGCGGTAAGATTGTTTTGTCGGGAAGGAGTTCTACAAACCGCTTCTTATGCATGCCGGGTGCAAGAAAATCGAAGAAAAATAAATTTAAGCGCGTTATATTAAAACACATTCGCTAGATTTAGCACGTAATTTTGAAGCGCTGACAAATTCAGTTTTAATGTATTTACTACTTCCTTTTAAATTTCGCGTCATTTAACATCAGATTTATAATTACGAGTTATAACAGTACGTTTTCATGAAAGCTGCAGACATTTGCGAGAAGCGCAAATCTCGGATTCTGCATTAGAGCTTTGTACACAAAGATGTAATTATCGGCTTGAAGGCATTTTTAAGCGCGTGGAGTTGCTAAGCATCCAGATTTTCAGCTTTCCTTGCTGGGAACAAATAGTCTCATTTTTTTCGATAATGTGCCTTTGTTTGAATTCCTTATTATGCAGAATAATAACAATAGGAACATTCTCTAAGCGAATAAAGATTTGATTTTATTTTGTTAATTCTGTTACTTCGAGAACCATTTGGACGTTTAATTTTAATTTAATTAGTACTTTTGGGAAAGAAGAAAACACAGTAAAATAACATAAAAAGCTACAGACTGCAATGGGATGATATACAAAAGAAATATGTAAGAATAATGAATAAAGAGTTTTTATAAATACGCCAATTGGAAGCTATGGATTTAGAAACTGTATAGAGCAAATGCATGATAAAAAAAGTAGAGAGAGTATGTTGAACCGCTAAATATGTCAGCAACCAAAAACAAACAGCTTGGCAGAACAACGATATGAATGGAGAAGTCAGAAGAAAGAAAAAAGGATGTAAACTTGTGCTCAAAAAATAAAGAGGACTGTATAAAGTCCAAAGAGGGAATGCGAAGAGGCTGCTTGTAGAGACGAGAGATAAAAACTAATAACATTGAAGTATGAAACAATACCCTCAACGAATTCGGTATCATAATTAATATAATTAAAGCTGAAATAATAGTCCTTGCTAGAGAAACGGAAGAAGTAAAAGTCTATTTAGGAAACAACATCATTAAACAATCTAGTGAACTAAACTACCTAGGGAGGAGCTTAGATAGCAAAGGAGGCATTACAAACAAAATTAATTCAGCGATGAAACTATATAACGCGATAAAGAAGTGTCCGAGAAATCGAAAATCAAAATATATAAACCGGTGTTCTTACCAAGCCAATCCATATTTCAGGCCTGTGAGATAAGGTTAGTGCAAACAGTTGCGGGAGTAACAAGAATGGATAGGCTACACAATGAGGACGTCAGAGCGAAGCTATAGGTGCGCCCACTATTGGAGTTCATAGAAAAAAGGCAGCTAGGTTTGCTTTGGAAACCTTCTTACAACGGAAGAAGATCGAAGAACTGGAATCATCTGAAAAATGGACACTGGAAGAAAAAACCAACAAAAGGATAAAAAAATACCTCAAATGTGGTGCTGTGCAAGATCTTAAAGAAAAGGGGTTGCGACTGAATCCAAACGAAAATCATGGCAACGAACAGGAAGCGGGGGAAAATCTTCTACCAACAAAACACTCTACCAACAGGTAAGTAGAAAAGGGACTGATATCGTATGTATGTATAGCACTTCTGATACTGAGCAAAATAACTTCAGTGCATACTCCATTAAATGATAGATATAGTTTTATTCTTTACAAATTAATACCTTAAAGGAATCACGAAATATTTGTTTTATTATTTTATAATGTCTTATTGATATTCATTCATAACTCAAGTAGCACACGTGCTGTTTCCTTTTATTTCGCAGGTTGTAGATATAGAAAAACATTTGCCCATTAGGACTTTTTGAAGATTACACTTGTTGTATTACGTAGGTTATTAAAAAACAGTCAATTCTATTGACAAAAAGTTCTTTAATGCGCCTAAAGCACGCAAGAGGCCAATAAGAGTAAGACTACGATCTAACCACAAAAAAAGGAAACGAAACAGGGAGCTGAGGAAATGGAGAAATTAAAGAGTTTAATGAAAAGTATAAATACATACGTTGAGTCTAAGGAAATCAAAAGTAGAGAGACAAACTAAGAAATAATAGATAACAGCCAGAAAGCGAAAGACCCGTTAAAGACACAAGCTCAAGGAATCACGTTATTGAGGGAATAACTGAAAGCTACCAAACAACTGTAGAAGAAAAATAAGAACAAAGAATAGACTAACGGTAAAACAGAGAGCTAGAAACTATAACAAAAGACAATGGAGAGACAGGAAACAAAGGTGGAAAAAAATGTCGAGAACAAGTAAAGCTGAATATTATGAGAAGTATAAACAATAAAGGATAAAGGTCAGAGAAATTTTGATTGAAGCAAACGGGAATACTATGGAAGACTTTGGATAGAAAATGGAAGATTACTATATGAAAATTCAAAACCTGTCCTGTACAGAATTTTAGGAACCTAAGAAAAGATATAAATTGTCCATTGAAACATAAGGGGAAATATTAACGACGGAAGAAGAAAGTCTACAAAAATGGAAAATATACTTAACAGAGCTACTGGTAACAGAAACCCGAATAAACAATAAACAAGTAGAAGAAATGTCTAAATACTACAGGAAGAAACAGAGGAACAAGAAATTACCGAAGAAGAGTTAAATAGAGCAATGCATCATATAAAAACGGACAAAGCAGTAGGCTACGATAGCATGCTAAGCATATCGAGGAAGAAGGTAGGAAGCTACTGCTAGAAATAGTAGATCAAGCAAGGAAAGATAAACAAGTCTCAGAAATAGGGAGCTTTCAATTATACTACCTACTGATATTTAAATCAGAAGATGTGAAAATTATAGGAGCCTATCACTTTTAAGCGTAGCAGGAAAGCTGTCTGAAAGAAGTCTGGAAAACAGGCTAAGATAAAAATTACATGGGAATTTTAAAAGGACACAGTGTGATGAGCCGGGATTAATTAAGAACATACAACAACAGCTCCTAGGAATTTGAAACAACTAGAGAAGTAATACAATGCGGCACCTTAAGTCCACTGTTATTTATTCTCCTAGTAGATAATATAATCAAGGAACGCAAGAAAAAAACAGTAAAAGTTTATTAGGGATGGTACAAAAAAGACCCAATATCAATGACAATATTAGCTCTAACAGACAAAGTGGAGTTGCTAGCACGAAATTATCAATATCTACAGGATAATAATGGATAAAGATATTGAAAGGATAGTAATGTTTCAAAAACAAAATGAATGGTTAGAGGATGTGTCCCGAGGTGGGAGATCGGAGAACGCCCGATATACCAAGTAGGAAGGAAATTAAAAACCTCCCGCAGACCAACAAGTAAAATCTTACGAATTTATAAATATTGCAGCATCAAAATGCATTCTGATAGTTGGAGACTTTAGTGCAAAAATTGGAATACGAGAGCATGATAAGAAACGGGGATAGGTCCTTCTGGTTCAGATGTTGGGAACGAGGAGGGGTAAACGCTGTTGAACTATATTTGTTAAAATGAACCATGAGCATATTCTTCACAAACCCAAGACACAACGAACAGAAACTACTGATAGAACATCAAAAAGTACAGAGGGTATAGTCATATATATATCTAGGTATATAGGTATCTAAATAGGTATCAAAAAGTAATTTAAAAGCGATCTAGACAGCCTAATATCCCCACCATCATCGCAATACCTGACACGCTAAAAGTTCGAAGCTTCGACCTACTACCACCTTTGGCACATAAACTAGGACCTTTAACAGTAAAATCTTAGAATACGAAAAGATTATACAAAGAGCGATGGAAAAGCGCATTTTGAACATTACATGTCAAGACCAAATAAGAACCACCTAATACCAGAGAAGAACAAATGTAACACAAATGCTGTAAAAAAAACTGCAAGTTAAAATGGAACTGGCCAGGTCATATTGCCAGAATGCAAGACAACAGCCGCACGCAAAAAATAATCAAATGGTGGCCACGAATTCAAAACGAAGCGTAAGACGCCCACAGACCAGATGGACTGATGACTTGAAGGGCATACTGGTTACACGTAGATGCACAAAGCAGAACATCGACAGAAGTGGAAGAAGCTTACAATGAATGATGACACAGCTGTGATGATAATGACAGCAGAGAAGCCGCAAAAGGCTCCGGTCACAGTGACGCAAAACAGAAGCAGGATTAGTAATTACAGAAAATGGAAAATCAGAAAAAGATCTAAATAACCGAATTGTAGCAGCTCCAAAATTATATCACGGTATTGATAAATGTTCTACAAAACAGAAAACTTCTAAAAAACAGGATGAGAAGATTTAATTCAGCACATGACCCAACACTTAATCGTGTCTTAAGAGTGTAGACACTCAATCAAATAAAGGATACAAACCGAAGACATACAAGGCAAGAAGATTTAATTTACTGTATATACCATCACCTACTTAATGCTTAGAGAAGTGGGTATTAAACAAATAATAAAAACAAAGGATAAGAACGAGAGATATGCGGAACAAGAATATTTAATTCAGTATATGCATGCACAAAAGCTTCTTTAATGCCTCACAAATGTAAACACTAAATCAATAGTAGAAGCAGACAACAATAATATAATATAACAAACGCAAGAATATTTAATTCAGTAGATGTTTCAACGATTACTTTATCCCTCAAAGTATGAGCACTAAATTAATGGTAATAACAAAGGATACTAACGCAAGATAACAAATAGGAGAATATTTATATCAGCATAGATCCCAACGGCATGCGGGATTGACTTGGAAGAGAAGGGCGGGCGACAGAAACAAATGGAGGGAATTCGGGGAGGCCTACATCCAAAGATGGATTGAAGAAGGCTGAAAGAAGAAGAAGAAGAAGAAGAAGATTCCAATGGTTATTTATGTCTCAGAAGTTTGGGCACTAAATCAATAATAAAAACAAAGAATACAAACCCAAGATAACACAGAGGAGAATACTAAATTAAGTATACGTCTCAAACCTTGTTTATGTCCCAGAAGTGTGGGTACTGTATTAGCAGTAACAATAAATGGTATAAGCCAAGAACACAAATACGAGAATATTTAATTCGGTATACGTCCCTATGCTTATTTATGTTTGGGAAGGGCAGGCATTAAAAATATAGTAAAACCAAAGGATTCTAACCCAAAATGATAAAGAGGAGAATATTGAATTTAATTTCTGCCCACAATCAAGCAATCCCCCTTTCAAACCAAGCCCGATACTTGGGGATCATCTTCAAAATACCTGCTCCCTAAACCTCGACATCCGAGAGAAACCCTGAAAAAAGTCCGAAACCGTTCCATTCCATATACGCCACTCTCAAACCCCATCTCCTCCATCAAATCGCAGCATGCGAAAGACAAATTCTCCGTCGCATATTCCATCTTCACAGAAAACACCCAAGCCACCTAATCCACATCGACACCGAAACCACCCGATATGAGACCGCCTCTTCCACCTTCAGCAGAAATACATTTCTCTTCATCAAGGAATTCCTATCGCGAAACCTCATGACTTCACACAAACCCCTAAACTGCGATCTCGTCCTTGTCAACCGTGTTCCCAGGAATCCCCGGAGGAAACTCCCTAACTCCCCTACCGCTCTCCGATCTTCCCTGTACCCTGCCTTCCCTGGAGTCCTCATTGACATAGTGGAGGACACTCCACTGTCAATGAGGTGAACAGACGTGACTGTGCGACCCCGCAAATGTGTACAAGTACCATTACGAACGGCCATGTCCCCCCCCTTTTTCAGGAATTTCTCCTTTTTTCAGGATACCACAAATTTACATCCCCCCCTTCATCATTATAGTACTCCAACTATCAGACAATACTACACTTTTACTTAACATTACAGATTACAGATACAAATAGATTCAGAATAGTAAAAGTAAGAGATCCAAACCCTAGACCAACGGTAAAAATAAAGGATATCAGCCCAGGATCACAAAGACTCGAATATTTAGTTCAACATACTTCCCAACGCTTATTTATGTTTCCGAAGGGCCTGCACTGAAAAAATAATAATAACAAACGATACTAACCCAAGATGATAAAGTTCCAACGGTTACTCATATTTCACAAGTGAGTATATCATATTAGTAGTAAAAAATAGGATACAAACGCAAGACCACAAAGACGAGAATAATAAATTTAGTATATATCTCAATCAGTATTTACATCTCAGAAGTGTGGGCACCAACTCAATAGTTGAAACAAAGCAATACAAGAGCCAGACTATAAAGACCAGAATATTTAATTCAGTGTTCGTCAAAACGCTTATTTAGATCTAAAAATGGGGCACCAAACCAATAGTTAAACTAAACTATATAAACCCAAGATAAACATGAGAATATTCAACGCCATGTACATTCCATGTATTTATGTTTCAGAATGGTGGGTACTAAATCAACAGAAAAACAAGACATACAAGTCCATGTACACAATTTTAATTTAATGTACATCTTAAGGGCTTAACGTTCCAGAAGTGTGAATACTACTAACTACTAACTAAATCAATAGTAAAACCGAGTGATACAAGAACAAGACTTTAGAAACGGGAATATTCTATTTAACGTGTCCCAATGCATCTGCTTCTCAGAAAGGTGTGCACTAAATACATAGTGACGATAAAGGATACATAACCAAGAATACGAGAATATTCAATGCAGTATACGGCTCCAAGCTAATTTCGTTAAAAGAAGCATGTGTATCAAACAAACAACAAAAGCAAGAGATACAATGCAAGACCACAAATACAAGAATATTTAATTCAGTATACGTTCCAATGCTAATTTATATCTCAGAAGAGTGGACGCTGAATAAATAGTAGAAAGAAAAGGTACAAACGCAACTTTTGGCAACAAACAAATACCAAAAACAGACTCCAAGGAAACAAACATTCTATTAAATATCGTGTACGTCCCACCGCTTATTCGTATATCAGAAGCGTGTACATCAAATCAACAACGGAGCACAAACGCAAGACCAGAAGAACGAGAACATTCAGTACAGTTTGCGATGTATATTTACATTTCAGACGTTTGGGCACTATATCAATTGTAACCACAAAAGATAGAAACGGAAACCACAAATGCTAGAATATTTAATTTAGTATACTTTGCGAAACTTATTAACATCTCAGATTTTTGGGAACTATATCGATAGTAAAAACATAGGATATAAACGGAAAACCACAAATGCAAAAATATTTAATTCAGTATACTTTGCGACGCTTATTTATGTCTCAGAAGCTTAGACACTATATGAATAGTAAAAACAAAGGATAGAAACGGACACCATTAAAGCGATAATATTTAATGCACTATACTTTGCACCCCTTATTCATATCTCAGAAGTTTGGGCACTATATGAATAGTAAAAACAAAGGATAGAAACGGAAATCACAAATGCAAAAATATTTCATTTAATATATTTTGCAACGCTTATTTATGTCTCAGAAGTGTGGGCACTATATCAATAATAGAAAAAAAGATATAAACGGAAACCGCAAATGCGAGAATATTTAATTCAGTATACTTTGCAACGCTTATTCATGTCTCAGAAGTTTAGGCACTATATGAATAGTAAAAACAAAGGATAGAAATGCAAACCACAAATGCGAGAATATTTAATTCAGTATACGTTGCAACGCTTATTCATGTCTCAGAAGTTTGGGCACTATATGAATAGTAAAAACAAAGGATAGAAACGCAAACCACAAATGCGAGAATATTTAATTCAGTATATGTTGCAACGCTTATTCATGTCTCAGAAGTTTAGGCACTATATGAATAGTAAAAACAAAGGATAGAAATGCAAACCACAAATGCGAGAATATTTAATTCAGTATATGTTGCAACGCTTATTCATGTCTCAGAAGTTTGGGCACTATATGAATAGTCAAGAAAAAGAATAGGAATGCAAACAACATAAGCGAGAATATTTAATTCAGTATACTTTGCAACGCTTATTCATGTCTTAGTAGTTTGGGCACTATATGAATAGTAAAAATAAGTGGACGCGACTGCCTCCCTGGACTTTCCCATACTGGA
>JABXWE010029209.1:0-28815 GCA_014611495.1 Limonius californicus | reverse complement strand
TTTTCTAAGTAGTCGACCAAGATAATTCCTTTGTGTGTCCGTTGTTTGGACTGTTCTTTGGTTTCGGGAGTATAATGGTGGACCCAGGTTTCATCGACGGTTATGAAACGGCGCCAAAAATCCTTCGGATTGTGGCGAAAGCGTGCCAAAAGGTCGGGAGAAACATTCAAATGATTCAGTTTTTGCTCCGGTGTGAGCAACCGCGGCACCCAACGCGCCGAGTATTTTTTCATTTCCAATTCTTCAGATAAAATTCTGTGCACACTGTCATTTGAGATACCCACTATGTCTGCTATATCGCGCACTTTTACTCGACGGTCATCCAATACGATACGGTGGACTTTTTCAATCATATCCGGGGCAGTAGCAGTTTTTCGACGTCCCCTACGGGGTTCATCATGTGTGCTCACACGACCACGCTTAAATTCGGCAACCCAGCTATTAACCATTGAAAACGAAGGAGCGGATTCCCATAGTGTTGAATCCAGCTCCGCTTTGATTTCGGTTGGTGTTAAGCCTTTCAAATGAAAGTACTTTATCACTGCTCTCAACCCAGTTTTTGCCATTGTTTACAAAATCACAAGAGACGTTCACTTTGGCGTACTGTCAAAAACAGACTAATTGACAGATCCCTCTGTACTGTCACATTTAATCTAATAAAGGATACTTCTACAGAATGGTAAAGAAGATTCCTCCGAATTCGCGCCATCTCTGTGTTAGGCCACGTAGTTATCAAACAATCCTCGTAATGTTCATACACAATATAACCCTTCCAGATAGAAAGGACACTGGGATTAGCACATTAAGACCATGTTTTTAGTACTTCCCAAGCCGGCAGAGACGCAGAAGTAGCTGTTTCGCATTTATAACAACATTCATAACATAGCAAGTTCGAACTGGCAAACTGACAAGTGCACATATTCAGAGAACAAGTCTAGACAATAGCCGCATCAGTGAATTTATCAAATTAATTTCTGTTTCGTTAAAGTGATTTTTCGGTAATTCTCCTTGTTAATTTGTATCCATTTTCTTAGCCTGAAAACGTGCCGCTAAATGCACATTTACAACGCAGACTTGGCTTCTCAGATTGCGCTATACTATTATATATCTCGAGACAATAGCGGTGCTGTAAAAATACGGCAATGTTATAGCTAAGCAGCCAATCCAGATGGAGTCAAATAACTGCTACTCATGCGGTTCAAATATTAGCCCCATCTGAATATACGTATCACCCTTAGCGCCAAGAGCATCAACCCGATACTCTGGATATTACACTACACAATTTTTTCAATAAATCAACACAACAAACAGTTGTGACGAAACTTGATTCTGATTATTTACTGGTACTTACATCTTTCATTGATTAGCCACAATATGTACAGCAAACCCCTCTACTAGTAAAGAGAACAGTTAACTGGGAAGAATTTCATATAGGGCTGGACAACTGGACAGTTCTGGTAAACTGGAGGCCACATACGCTATAGACACTGCATAACCAGCATACACTAATGCTGCAATACAGTGCTTCCAGCATTCGACATTACTCCCTCCACGAAATAAAAGACCTACCAATTAGATACTGCTACCTAAATACATACTACAGCTGATAGAACACAAGAACAAAACTCGTAGAGATCGATAAAGAATCAAGTCCCCACAAACCAAAATCCTACTAAACCAGCTAGCATTGATAATTACCTATTTCAAGCGTATGGAAGATACACAGAACAACTAGAACCACGTGATGTAACGCTATGTCAGACAACGAAAAAAATCCTGAAACAGCAACCCGTAATAGCCGCCCTAATCGTAAATGGTATTGTACATAGTTCAAACGCAGGAAAATTCACGCTCTTTAGCAGATCATCTTGAAAATGTATTGATGCCAATGCAAAATGAAAGGAACATGGAATTTGCACAAAGCGTAAGGTACCACGTAACCGCTCATTCACCAACCAAGAGATCATGTCTGTTATTTTAGAATTACTATTAGG
This sequence comes from Limonius californicus, assembly GCA_014611495.1. NCBI lineage: Eukaryota > Metazoa > Arthropoda > Insecta > Coleoptera > Elateridae > Limonius > Limonius californicus. The sequence goes on along the minus strand of JABXWE010029209.1, from coordinate 26,821 downwards.
AGCATGATTTATTTGCACGCTATGGTACGGTGAATTATCTGCTACCACAACTGAATTTTGTGGTAAATTTTGTATTAATTATTTGGTAATCCATGTTTCATAATTTGAAAAATTCAGCTCGTCGTGATAAACTCCTTCACTCTCACTTTCAGGTGGAGTATTTCCATATTTAACAATCCGTTCGATAGTACTTACAGACACCCCAGCAGCACTTAACACCATTAGTTTTCTCTATGAATATGTGTGTTCCACTATTTAACTAATAGGCTTAGAAATAAATATTAGCAAGACAAAAGCAATGACAATAGAAGATTCCAAATTAATAACGAACCGTTGGACAACGTAGAACAATACTACTATTTAAGCAGCATAATAACAGTCAGTGGTGGAACAGAGCAAGATATAGAACAACGAATAAGAAAAGTCTTGCTTTTCCTATTCATTGTTCTATATCTTGCTCTTGGGCTTTTGGGATGCTAAAAGACACATGGAACAGCCCACACCTAACGCGGAATAACAAAATACGGGGGTTTAATACTAATGTGAAATCCGTTCTTCTCCATGGAAAACATCAGTTACTATAGCCAACAAACTACAAACATTTGTCAACAGATGTCTGCGTAGAATAATGAAAGTGCGATGGACGAAGTTTATGACCAACACCGAACTATGGAGAATAACTAAACAAACTGACCTGCAAACTGAAATAAGAAAAAGAAAATGGGCATGGATCGGTCATGTGGTCAGAGGAGACGCGAACAACATTGCCAAATCAGCAGTAGATTGGAACCCGCAAGGCAGCCGCAAAAGAGGCAGACCCAGAACAACCTGGCGAGGAACAGTCCAACAGGAAGTACAGAAGACGGGAAGAACGTGGCTGGAAGTAAAACACATTGCACAAGATCGAACAAGATGGAAATCATTCATAGAAGCCCTATGCCCCAACATGGGAGATTAAGGACATATATATAATATATATACAGGGTGACAATAATCTACCCCTGTTATATGGGTAACTTTGTTATTATAAGAGTTACAGAGTCGGTTAAATTACCAAAGTTGGGCAGAATTTTGACGCGAATTTAATGCCATTTTTGAATTTGACCTAGATTTTCAACTTTTTTAAATATTTTAAAAATACTAAAAATGAACTATTTCTTTAATGTTAAATAATTCCACAACCATTTATGCTAGAACATAAATAAAAAATGGTTTTTGTAGATCTTATTACGTAGAATTCAAAAAAATTATCAAAAAAGTCATGGCGCTCTTGATTTTCGAGATATAAACTAAACTTCCATTTTTTTAAATGGCAATCATAGTTGGCCGTAGGCTCATTAAAAAGCTCTTTTTTTGCTGATTTCAAATATGTATGGGTTGTCCTATCTATTTTTGTTAGTTTGCTCAGGATTTACAAAAATAAAAGTATGAAATCAAAAATTTATCTCTAGAAAGAATGGTGTGCCTTGGAATTGGAAAACAAATGATCTAACGACCTGTTTCGTTTGTTCTTATTAGTTGTCAAATTTAGTTCGCTGTTAATAATAATTACGACTACAATTAGGTGTTACATGTAAGTGTAAAGTTAATAACAATAGAAAATATGGTTTATTCTTCGGAAGAACAAAACGATATGATATTTTGTTTCTACATTTCTAATCGCGATGCAAATGCAGCATCTGAAGTATATCTACAAACATACATGGAAAGAAGACAGCCAGATAAAAGATTATTTGCAAAACTGGAAGCAAATTTAAAACTGTATGAATCTTTTTACAAACCAAAAGAAGCCAAAAGAAATATAAATGCAGAGACGGAAGTACGTGTTTTAGCATACAATAATTTTAAGCCGACTGCATCTGTACGGGAAATTGGACTCGAGTGTAACACATCCAGAGAAGAAGCACGGATAATTTTGAAACAAAATAACTTTAGGCCCTATCATCATCATGTCGGAAATACATTGTACCCAACAGATCTGGAAAGAAGATTAAATTATGCTGGATGGTTTGTTCAAGAAAGTCGAAGAAACGAAGGGTTCTCTAAAACGATTCTATGTACTGATGAAGCAACATTTACGAATAATGGATTATTTAATAGAAAAAACCACATTTACTGGGCGCAGGAAAATCCTCATATTACGGTTGAAAGACGAGATCAACATGTTTTTTCTATAAATGTTTAGTGTGGTATTCTCGATACAAAAATACTTCGTCCGTATTTTTATGAGGAAAATTTAAACTCAGAGCGCTATTTATTATTTTTAAGAAATGAATTAGAAGGAATGTTGGACGAAGTTCTATTAATCCTAATACGGAATTTGAATTATTTTCAGCATGATGAGGCACCTGCCCACAATGTGCAAATTGTATCTAACTACTTATTAGAAAGATTTAATAACTGGGTAGGTAACAGAGGTCCCATAGCATGGCCACCTAGGTCTCCGTACCTAACGCCACTCCACTTCTTTTTATGGGGAACAATTAAAGACAAAGTCTATAAAGAGAAGCCTAATAATGTTGAAGAATTGAAAACTAAAATAAGAACCGCTATTAGAGGAATTAGATATAACAGCTTATTAAAAGTGCAGAGTGAAATATTAAGACGGCGTCAGCTATGTGTCCAATGGTGGTCATTTTGAAACATTATTATGATTCATTTAATTTAGGTTCACGTAAATTTATTTTCTTATTATTAGCTATTAATTTATTGGTTGTTGGTAATTAAATTCAAGTATTCTTTTTGATTGGTGTTTTCTATCATTACTAATAAGAACAAACGAAATAGGTCGTTAGATCATTTGTTTTCCAATTCCAAGGCACACCATTCTTTCTAGAGATAAATTTTTGATTTCATACTTTTATTTTTGTAAATCCTGAGCAAACTAATAAAAATAGATAGGACAACCCATACATATTTGAAATCAGCAAAAAAAAGAGCTTTTTAATGAGCCTACGGCCAACTATGATTGCCATTTAAAAAAATGGAAGTTTAGTTTATATCTCGAAAATCAAGAGCGCCATGACTTTTTTGATAATTTTTTTGAATTCTACGTAATAAGATCTACAAAAACCATTTTGTATTTATGTTCTAGCATAAACGGTTGTGGAATTATTTAACATTTAAGAAATAGTTCATTTTTAGTATTTTTAAAATATTTAAAAAAGTTGAAAATCTAGGTCAAATTCAAAAATGGCATTAAATTCGCGTCAAAATTCTGCCCAACTTTGGTAATTTAACCGACTCTGTAACTCTTATAATAACAAAGTTACCCATACAACACGGGTAGATTATTGTCACCCTGTATATCCTTCCGTTACATTAACAAGGTATTCTGCAGGAATTCTTCTTATTTCACTAGTCTCAATTCTCCCAAATTATTTGATTGATTGGTATAGATTCTAAATGCTCCCAAAAAAGGAACCCAATGGATTCAGGTACGGAGAATGAGCTGGCCATTCAACAAAACCCCTTGGAAACATTTGGTTTAAAAAACGCCGAACATTTATAGCGTAATGGGGAGGTGCTCCGTTCTGGCGCAACCAAATATTAGGTAATTCTCCTCCTTCAAAAGCAGGAATAATTTAATTTTTAGAGGTTCTAAATACTTTTGACTTGTTAATCAAATATCAACACAAACCAAATAAAATTTTACAAAACTGTTACATTGATAAAAATTACGAAATGTTATTGTTCAATATTTCTAGAATTATTAATATTAAAGGTAATAAACCGTATATTACTGAACTCGCAAAAAAGAATTCTATTGACATATCTTAAAATATACAGTGCTCTATATATAATGATGTCATTTGTGGCTTAACAGGAAGTGCTTTTAAAGTGCCAATACCTGTAGTGTATCTGCCGCGTATCGAAACCTAATTCATGCAGAAAATTTTATTAGAATCGCGGTTGCCGAAGCAAAGATATTTGCATTATACCGTACTTTTGCCCAAACCTGTATATTGTATAGCTTTTTATGCCACTGTCTTAGATTTTTACCAGGTACTGTAAAAAAGTAACGTTTTTCAATTTCTCGCAACTTAAAGACAAAAAAATCTACATCAGTTAGTGTGGACTTAAATTTGTTAATTGTTTGCTGCCTTACTTCGTTGAAATTCATACTTTATATATTAATAATAATAATAGGCAATTTCAACAGGTATTTATTTTTATCTTAGCTTTATACATATATCGACATGCAATATGTCATTATCAAAAACATTTAATGAAGTAAACATTTGTAGTTGCTTGGGTAACAGCACACTGGATCTTGGTTTCGGGCTTGGCTCAGGTCTTCTATTCCAAAACTTCCAATAGCGGGGAATTTATGAGCTCAATTTGCTCATTCATTAAAGGTGTGTTTGTTAAAGTGTGTTTGTGAATTTGAAAGGCCTCGAGTATATCCAATTTACGTTTATCATCACAGAAGTGTAAAAATGTTATTATATTATTTGATGTCAATGCATGATTGTGTTCTAATAAGTGTTTAGCATAGTTAGATTTTTCTGGGTGTTTATATTTGTATGAGCGTATGAGTTCTTTGTATCTGGTGTCAAAATTTCTAATTATTTGACCTATGTATACATAATTACAATGTGAACAGTTTAATTTGTAAATACCTGATTTTAAAAAATCGTTAGTTCTGTCTTTTGCGTTGAATAAGGTGTTGAAAGTGTTTTTTGTTGTTTTATAACTTACTTTAAATGTACTTGATTTGATTATAATTTTAGCAATTTTCTCCGATATATCACCAAAATAAGGAATTGAAATATATTTAACATTTTCAGAGTGGTCTTTAGAATATATTCTTTGAATTGCTAATTTATAATCTTTCTTTTTGATTAGTGTGTCTATCAGTTTTATGTGGTACCCATTATTGTGTGCAATTTGTTTAATAATCGAAATCTCTTTGGTGTAATCAGTGTTACTTAGGGGAACTGTTAAAGCTCTATGTATCAGTAACCTATAGGCTGCTAATTTATGTGTTTTATGGTGACATGAGTCCTGTGGTATTGTGATATCTGTTTGTGTAGGTTTTCTATAAATAGAGTATTCGAGTTTGTTTTCGGAATTAATTTTTATGTTTAAGTCTAAATAATTAATACATCTGTTTTGTTCTGTTTCTAATGTAAAGTTTATGTTTGTGTGTAGAGTATTGATAAACGTTAAGAAGTCACCAATAATCTCAAATGAACTATTAAAACATGCTAAAATATCATCAACGTAACGGAACCAAAATATAATTTTCGAAGATCGATTTGATTCAAAAATTCGATCTTCTAAATTTTCCATAAATATATTAGTTAAAAGTGGAGAAATTGGACTTCCCATTGGTAAACCGTTTTTTTTTGAAGATAAATTTTATCATTAAAAATAAAATAATTTTGATTAATACAAAGTTCGAATAATTGAATCAGCTCATTTCGTTTTGTTAATTCAACATTTTAGTTGATAAAAATATTATTTAACAAAGGAATACACTCTTGAGGAGGTGTTTGGGAAAACATATTGGTGACATCGAAACTAACTAGTTTGCAGTGTGGTGGTAAACCTAAACTGGACAACCTACTGATTAATTCGGAAGAATTTTTAACAGAATATTTTGGTGTGTATTCTAAACTAGTAACTATGTTTACCAATGGGAAGTCCAATTTCTCCACTTTTAGCTAATATATTTATGGAAAATTTAGAAGATCGAATTTTTGAATCAAATCATTCTTCGAAAATTATATTTTGGTTCCGTTACGTTGATGATATTTTAGCATGTTTTAATAGTTCATTTGAGTTTATTGGTGACTTCTTAACGTTTATCAACACTCTACACTCAAACATAAACTTTACATTAGAAACAGAACAAAACAGATGTATTAATTATTTAGACTTAAACATAAAAATTAATTCCGAAAACAAACTCGAATACTCTATTTATAGAAAACCTACACAAACAGATATCACAATACCACAGGACTCATGTCACCATAAAACACATAAATTAGCAGCCTATAGGTCACTGATACATAGAGCTTTAACAGTTCCTCTAAGTAACATTGATTACACCAAAGAGATTTCGATTATTAAACAAATTGCACACAGTAATGGGTACCACACAAAACTGATAGACACACTAATCAAAAAGAAAGATTATAAATTAGCAATTCAAAGAATATATTCTAAAGACCACTCTGAAAATGTTAAATATATTTCAATTCCTTATTTTGGTGATATATCGGAGAAAATTGCTAAAATTATAATCAAATCAAGTACATTTAAAGTAAGTTATAAAACAACAAAAAACACTTTCAACACCTTATTCAACGCAAAAGACAGAACTAACGATTTTTTAAAAGCAGGTATTTACAAATTAAACTGTTCACATTGTAATTATGTATACATAGGTCAAACAATTAGAAATTTTGACACCAGATACAAAGAACACATACGCCCATACAAATATAAACACCCAGAAAAATCTAACTATGCTAAACACTTATTAGAACACAATCATGCATTGACATCACATAATATAATAACATTTTTACACTTCTGTGATGATAAACATAAATTGGATATACTCGAGGCCTTTCAAATTCACAAACACACTTTAACAAACACACCTTTAATGAATGAGCAAATTGAGCTCATAAATTCCCCGCTATTGGAAGTTTTGGAATAGAAGACCTGAGCCAAGCCCAAAACCAAGATCCAGCGTGCTGTCACCCAAGCAACTACAAATGTTTACTTCATTAAATGCTTTTGATAATGACATATTGTATGTCGAAATACGTATAAAGCCAAAATAAAAATAAATACTTGTTGAAATTGCCTTTTATTATTATTAATATATAAAGTATGAATTTCAACGAAGTAAGGCAGCAAACAATTAACAAATTATTATCATCTTCACTAGAAGAACAAGCCAGACTATACAAGAAGATCATGATTAAACATGGATTAGCAGCACAGAACGTTTGGTTTAATCAAGAATGTCAAAGAAAGAAGCTTATTCCGAACTACATTAACATCAATACAAGAACCAAAAATTACATTACTGAGAAGATCATCAAAAACGCTAAGTTAAGATGGTTGAAAGAAGAATCAAAGAAATGGTTCAGAATTAGAGACAACTTGCACATTCATTTAAAGGTACTCCACACAGAACTCACATACAAATTACACCCAATTGAATTTGACGTTTTTGACAATGACATTAGAGAATTAGTTAGCAAAATTAAATTTCAAAAATACACAACACAGAAACACAAACTTTTAAGATTAGAGCAAAACACACGTGAACTTAAAAATTATACAAAACCCAACACCATCATAAATTTCCATCCTCGTTTCCTAAATTTGTCAAACATAGAATTCAATGACAAGGAAGTAAAATTTCTAAATAAAGGATTCAAATTCTGTCCATTCCCAAAATTCACTAACAATATTAAAGAAATTTTAGCAGTTAATTCAGAAAATATTCTTAAAGAAAAACATTTCAATTATGCAAAATTCCAAATTGCCAATTTGTTAAAAGACATGTCAACAACACACAAACATTCAAATTATAATACAAACAAACATAATAATTTACTACTTGCATCAATTAAAGACAAAATCACAACAAACAATCTTATTTCTGTTAGAGCAGATAAAGGTAATACTTTAGTTATTTTACATAAAGATGATTATATACAAAAAGTTAATAATTTTATAACTACCTCAAATTTAGAAACCTTAAATAGAGATCCTACGAAAAAATATAACAGCTATCTAAAACAAACATTAAATAACTGTATTGTTACCTTAACTGATTACGAGAAAAGAAAAATAATACACCCAAACCCACAACCACCAAAACTATACGGTTTAATAAAAATACATAAACCCCAAATGCCTATTAGACCGGTAGTCTCATACATAAACGCACCCAACCACATGTTAGCAAAAACATTAAATAACATAGTTACTAGTTTAGAATACACACCAAAATATTCTGTTAAAAATTCTTCCGAATTAATCAGTAGGTTGTCCAGTTTAAGTTTACCACCACACTGCAAACTAGTTAGTTTCGATGTCACCAATATGTTTTCACAAATACCTCCTCAAGAGTGTATTCCTTTGTTAAATAATATTTTTATCAACAAAAATGTTGAATTAACAAAACGAAATGAGTTGATTCAATTATTCGAACTTTGTATTAATCAAAATTATTTTATTTTTAATGATAAAATTTATCTTCAAAAAAACGGTTTACCAATGGGAAGTCCAATTTCTCCACTTTTAGCTAATATATTTATGGAAAATTTAGAAGATCGAATTTTTGAATCAAATCATTCTTCGAAAATTATATTTTGGTTCCGTTACGTTGATGATATTTTAACATGTTTTAATAGTTCATTTGAGTTTATTGGTGACTTCTTAACGTTTATCAATACTCTACACTCAAACATAAACTTTACATTAGAAACAGAACAAAACAGATGTATTAATTATTTAGACTTAAACATAAAAATTAATTCCGAAAACAAACTCGAATACTCTATTTATAGAAAACCTACACAAACAGATACCACAATACCACAGGACTCATGTCACCATAAAACACATAAATTAGCAGCCTATAGGTCACTGATACATAGAGCTTTAACAGTTCCCTTAAGTAACACTGATTACACCAAAGAGATTTCGATTATTAAACAAATTGCACACAGTAATGGGTACCACACAAAACTGATAGACACACTAATCAAAAAGAAAGATTATAAATTAGCAATTCAAAAAATATATTCTAAAGACCACTCTGAAAATGGTAAATATATTTCAATTCCTTATTTCGGTGATATATCGGAGAAAATTGCTAAAATTATAATCAAATCAAGTACATTTAAAGTAAGTTATAAAACAACAAAAAACACTTTCAACACCTTATTCAACGCAAAAGACAGAACTAACGATTTTTTAAAATCAGGTATTTACAAATTAAACTGTTCACATTGTAATTATGTATACATAGGTCAAACAATTAGAAATTTTGACACCAGATACAAAGAACACATACGTTCATACAAATATAAACACCCAGAAAAATCTAACTATGCTAAACACTTATTAGAACACAATCATGGATTGACATCACATAATATAATAACATTTTTACACTTTTGTGATGATAAACGTAAATTGGATATACTCGAGGCCTTTCAAATTCACAAACACACTTTAACAAACACACCTTTAATGAATGAGCAAATTGAGCTCATAAATTCCCCGCTATTGGAAGTTTTGGAATAGAAGACCTGAGCCAAGCCCAAAACCAAGATCCAGTGTGCTGTTACCCAAGCAACTACAAAGGTTTACTTCATTAAATGCTTTTGATAATGACATATTGTATGTCGAAATACGTATAAAGCCAAAATAAAAATAAATACCTGTTGAAATTGCCTTTTATTATTATTAATATATAAAGTATGAATTTCAACGAAGTAAGGCAGCAAACAATTAACAAAATAAGAAGTGACCTCAGAAAGTTTCCATTGGAATTGTTACACCATGACGTGATTGGAAAGATAATGGAAATAAGGATATAATGGAATAAATAAAGTTATATAAAGGAAATAATGATTAGGAGGTGCAATAACGAAGAATCAACGTTGATTCATGAGAGGGACAGAAACAACCTCTGATAAACCTCATAAACCTTCATACAAAGTACGTGGAGAACAATGATTAATAATTGGTATTTAAAGAAAGAGGTTTATCATTGAGTAAGTATAAAGGAATGTTTGAACAAGAGATGTGTTTTAGCATACTGTCGCCAAATAATACAAGACTTGTGATAGTTGGGTAGATCTTCTGTAAGGGCAAGGCATCAAAGCCCATTCATATTTTTTATCATTTTTTGGTATCATTATAAATCTGGTTCAAAGGGAAATAAGTAAGTGAGGATTTGCTGTTTACATTGAGGAACTAATAACAACAACATATGAATGAATAGCTAGATGTGGACGCTGGAACAGAAGGAGTAAAAGGTCAAATTGTGAAATTGTGAAGATTGACTGGTTCAAAGGGAAATAAGTAAGTGAAGATTACCTGTTTACATTGAGGAACTAGTAACATCAACATCTGAATGAATATCTAGATGTGCACGCTGGAACAGAAGGAGTAAAAAGTCAAATTGTGAAGATTGGAGCAAATAATCTAAACAAAGTACCTAAGTATATTGTTAGATGTAGCTGTAAACTATGGAATGAAATTGCGATGGGTTATGTGGAAAGTTGTAGGAATTAAGAGTGCGATTGAAAGGAATGGTTTATAAATAGATTGGATAATTTAGTGCGATACTCATTGGTGTAGATTATGGAAAACGGGAATGTAGAAATGTGGTTGCAAACTAAAATAGTAATTCATCTAGCTAGATAAGAGTAACGGTCGATTATTGAAGTATTATATACATAGGATAGACGGTGCTAGGTTTCGTAAGAAATACAGCCTCGAAGAAGAAGCTTGAAATATTGGGCGTATATACAGATGAGAGAACAGAGTGATATACAGTATATATGGTGTTGATTTAAGACATAATTATCACTTTCCCATGCCAAGTTAAACTGCTGTCAGTATTGGCACCTCTAATTGTTAGCAAAATACTACTCTCTTAGCATTTACGGACTGAATTACATTATCAATATTACAGCGTTCTCGATTAATATTAAAAAATACCATTTTAAGATGACCAAATTAAAACCCTGCACGCTTGAGTTTTTTATGATTTAATTTTGCTCCTCACGGATCAAGCAGTTAACGGGGCTTATAGAACACTAACATCTGTGGTTATCGTTCTAAAAAAGTAATAGAATTTCCGAAGTAACTTGATCTTAGGGTTCGGAACACTATGGAATCCAGAATGTAAATTTTTTTGTAGCCAGCATTATTGTTACATCTACGTAAAATACTCAACGGTTCAAACTTTTACAGGACAGTACTGTATTCGAAAACGTTGTTCTTGTAATTATAAAATTTTGAATGGAATTTTATTGATATACAATATAATTAAGCGTAACACTTATTTAGTTACAGGGCAAAAGAAAGTGGTTTCATATACTAGTTTTTCAGTCTGCAAGAGTATTACGTCTTAGTCGTAAGTTATTTTCAATCCGCGCGCATTTTATTTAATATTCAAAATTATAGTTTTGCTTTTGTTCACTAGATTCGAAAAGAACATGTTTAAATATTATTTGGTTTTAAATAATTTCTGGCCAACTAAAACATATACTGTGTACAATTTTGTGAGTATCCCCAAGAGGTAGAAGGAATTTAACAAAATTACAATATTCTGCAAAATGGAAAACCTAAAATAATTCTAAAGTTATACTAAAGTAAAAGTTGACTATACAGTGCGTCCCAGATTGAGTAGGCTACCATGGGTATCTTCCTTATTTTTAAAATAGAGCTTTGTTTAAATAGGCAAAGTTGTGCAGTATTGAGTACTGATTAATATTTCCTTGATAAAATTTAAAAATCCATACAGCTTAGTCATGATTAAAAATAAAACTGAAAATCGCTATTGTTCTTGCAGTCAAATATCTCCGTAGTTATGAGGAAATATTTCACGTAAAAGTTATTTGATTTGAATAGACACACTTATAAATGATGTTAAAATAAAATTCAAAATGACGGCTTCTGTGATATTGATAGGAACTTTCTAATATCAAATGGTCGCCACATTGGATTTTTACCTGGATATGTAGCATTTTTCTTACTCTTTTGAACGATGTATCACAACTGATATCTAAACTAAAAATCAGAAAAATTATTAAGTGTTTTAATTTTAAAGCAGGTAACAATGAAAACAACAGGGCGCACAATAGACCATAGAGTCGAAGTGCAAACAGGGCTAAGTAACCCACTTCAAAACCTTGCTGTTAAACAATCAATCAGTCAGTGAAAATAAATGCAAGTTACGTTTATTTTGGAAACAAATAGAACAAAAAGAAAAGGACATAAAAATAAAAATACTACTAAATATTACAATTAAAATAAACGCTCAAAATGTTGCCCGTTATTAGCTAAACACAATCGACACCGTTTTGCGGCATTACCAGTTACTTTTCGCAATATGTTAAGGATAATTAAAACTGTTAGATACTTGCACTATTGCTTCACGTAGTTCTTCTACATTATTATAATTAAAATTACTCCCATACACTTTATTTTTCAGTGCTCCATAAATAAAAATCAACAGGCGCTATTAAATGATCAATTAAATAATTAAAAATAAAAAAATTAATTAATATTATTTTTGGAATTGTGTGCGGGAGCGCCATCTTGTCGGTACCACATTTGGACATTTTGTGTCAAAGGTAGATCACCTAACAAATTATGTAGAGATGTTTGAACAATTTCCAAATTCCGTTGCGGGGTTAAATTTCCATCAAATATTGTAGGACCAATTAGACGATTTCACAATATGCATTTTGAGCATTTATTATAATTTTAATAATATTTAGTAGTATTTAAATGTGTAATTCCTAGTCGAATAGACGGCGACCATTCTGTTATGGGCCCAGGGGTGGCCAAAGCGTGGACCGCGGTCGACTGGTCGACCGCGTAACTATTCCTAGTCGCCCGCCTGTCTGATATGTACAATCGAGGAGAGGAGATTTAAAACAATTCGAAAATATGGCAACTAAATCTACAGATACAAACTTATAGGGACCTCGGTGGTCTAGTGTGAGAACGCATTGGCCACTCGAGGTCACAGCAAATTCAGGCGCTCCGCTCCGTTGGGGCGCTCGAATCCCGACTGGGGCGACTGCATTTGCTTAGTTAAGTTTAGGGTGCATGTTGCATGAATGTTTAGTATGTAAGAGACGCCCGCACCCCCCTGAAGTAATGCGAAAGCGGTTCCGGGGGGAGAGGGGACGGTAGTATGAATGAGTGAGCAAAAAAGATACAAACTTATATGAATACGATCAATATGCTAATAAGATGTCTCTGTTACGAAATGAGTATGATAGAAGATTTAAAGATATTTCAAAAATAGAGGATATAATATTATTCATGTCATTCCCATTCAATCATCATCATCATCATCAATGATGAAATAAACATAGAAGAAATATCAATAATATCAAAAGAATTTTTGGATGTGAACCAAATACTAGCTGAGAATGAAATCCTTAACTTAAAATGCAATATATTTCTGAAATCAAGAGCTTCGTCTCAAAATTGTTATTGGAATTTACTTTGTGAAGAAACATATCCATATTTATGGCGCTTTGCAGCATATTTAACAACCTTTTTCGGTTCTACTTACCTCTGTGAAACAACATTTTCTACCATGAATGCAATCAAAACAAAACATTGCTCCCGTTTGACAGATGACCATTTGGCAGCATGTTTACGAATAGCTTTAAGTACATATGAACCAGGAGGGACCTCGGTGGTCTAGCGCAGCAACGCGTTGCCACTCGAGGTCAACCTGAATTGCGCTCGTTCCGCTGTGGTTTCGAATCTCAGCTTGGGCGACCGCATTTCAGTTAGTTAAGTTTAGGGTGCATGCTGCATGAAAGGTTAGTGTGGGGACGCCCATACCACCCTGAAGTAATGCGAAAGCGGTTTCGGGAGGGGGGGGCGGGGAACGGCAGTATGAGTGAATGAGAGAAAAAAAGTACATATGAACCACAATATGAAAAGCTTGCCGAAAATATGCAATGTCATGTTTCCAGCGCGTCCTCTGATACGACATAAAAAATAATAGTTAATATGTATTTGCAATAACATTGGTCGCATTAACAATAAGAAAATAAAAGAACATATTGTTTCATGTATGAACTAATTAGTTTGTGAGAAGAAATCATTATTTTCTCTTATTAAAATAACTTGATATTGATTATGTATTAGTATTATTTATATTTATTTTAAATTTAAACTTATGTTTGGCTTTAAATTACTACTTTTCTTATGATCATATAACACATAAGATGTTGGTAGACCGCCGCCTATAATTTTTAAAACAGGTCGCCCGTAGTGATCAAAAGTTTGGCCACCCCTGTGTTATACTAAATAGAAGCAATACAACCGAAACTATCATTTACGATGCAAGGTCCAGGTATCAAGGACAAGGGTCGACCAGCTACAGTCGCAGAAGGGGGGGGGGGTTGATAAGCCTAGGCGCCACCTGTTTAAAATATCCTTCGTACTTGAAAATATCACGAGGTAAGCAGGAACCTTCCTGGAGTTCTGACCTACCTTGCTGCGGCAATTGCTCAACTTGTCACCAAGTAAATTATTTTAACCCAAGACACAATAAAACACAACAATAAATTATAAAATTTCAATTTATATAAAGATTCACGCAATTAAAGCTTTTTGACACATCGCCACTTGAAATTAAAGTAGGTATTCAATAAAGATATATAAATATGTGACAGTATTTAACCAATCATGGCTAACAGTACTTCCTGTTGAACAGATTATTAAAACAAAATTCTCTAATATATAGGGAACGTAATAATGCGAAATGATTACTAGACTACGAAGCATTTATTCCGCTTCCAACCATAATAATATTCGCGACCAAACCCGCTAAGTATTCTTAAGTTTCTCGAGGCCTCGCGAATCAAATACCCAGATGTAGAAATACCAATATAGTGGTATTAGTATCGGCGCACTATTAATCAAGATTTAAAACTTCCGCACTATTCCCCCTTGCTATTTGAATTTTAATCAGAAAAAAAATTAATTACACTGTTGACCATTTAACAATTATTAACAGAATTTCGAAGAAATATCACCAATATTTACAAAATACAAAATCAATTGAATTTAAACACCCACTAGTTAAAGTGTACTTAGCCTTGTTATTAATTTAAGTATATAATTACAAGTTTTACTACGATGTCTTACTATTAAACTATAATTTTTCTGGAACCCCTCGTATCCTCGAAATTACATGTAAAAATTGAATATGAAAGGAACTGACACACCTGCGATCTCGTTATCTCGATCCACACTTGTCGTACGCGCTCGCTGCACGGCAGATAATTCCGCTTGTCTCGAACCCACAGGATCTCTTTGATTTTTCACAGTTGACTGGTAATTGCTGTCAATTCTAACCCCAGCCAATTCGCCTAAATAATTTCAATAGTCTTAGAAGTGAAACAAGAGAAACTGGATTTTCTATGCTTACCAAAAGATGTTAACTGGCGAAAGAACTCTCTCAAAAGAATTGCACTCAGAGTGGGATCAACTCCCCGGGAACTCACATCACTCTATCGATGTCTAAAAACTTCCCAAATGTGTCTTGAAAATTCAAATCGGAAAACTTCCCAAGTCTTAAAACGACTTCCAAATTAACTCAAAACACGTGCACCTTCTTTGAGAACTCGTACCGTTATATTTCAAACGGAAACCCAACATTCACCGTTTCCTGAACCGGAAACACACGAGTAGATGACATGAAACTTCCACAAGGCCAATTCTGAATTAGTCAAAAGCTTAAATATGCAATCCAAAATGCTGTATTGAAAATTTAAATGCCAATCAACCAGGCGCAAGAAATCGCACGTTACAAATGTTTTGTTTTTCGAAGTAAAGTTACTATTTTTACTATTTTTTTTTAGATATTGTTGTGTTACAACGTTGAAAAGAGTAAAATAAATGCTACACAATCCTGTAGAAATCTAATTTGGCGTCCATTTACTGTTAGAAATCTGCTACCAATATCTCGGGAACCGCCATCTTGAATTTTATTTTGACATCATAGAGGTATAAGTGTGTCTCTCCTCCCCGTGCACTAATTTCTAATCCTGCAGTCCTACCTCATTAACCGTCATTTTCTGGTCAAATACGAAACAGAATTTACAAATCTCTTCCTGATTAATGCTGGAATATCCCAAGGCAGTGTCTCTTATACACCGCAGACCTCCCAACCTTGCCGGAAATCACAACAGCTACATTCGCGGACGATACCGCAGTCCTGGTCACCTACATAAACCCAACCATACCCTCACAAAAATTGCAAGCCAACCGAACCGCTATTGAAAAATGGGTAGCAAACTGAAGAATTAAAGCCAATGAGTCCAAGCCTACCCACGTAACCTTTACTATTCGCAGAGGGACTTGCCCTCCGGTACAGGTAAAGAATAAGCCTCTACCCCAAAACGAAGAGGTCAGGTAGCTTGGGTTATACCTTGACAGAAGACTCACGTGGCACATCTTCACAAAACGCAAACAGCTGGGACTAACTTTATCTAAGATGTACTGGCTATTGGGACGCAAATCCAAACTCTCAACAACCAACAAACTCTTCATATATAAGTCAATACTTAAACCCGTATGTAGTTGCGGTATGCAGCTCTGGGGCACATCTGCTAACTCCAATATTGAAATCCTTGAACGCTTTCAATCAAAAGTGTTGCGTATAATAGTGAACGCACCCTGGTTCGTGTCCAACGCGGCTATCCGTAACGATCTTCAAATGACAACAGTGAAAGAAGAAGTCAGCCGCTATAGTGCTAAATATAGTGACCGTCTTAGAGCACACATTTTAGCAACAGACCTTGTGGTTCCTCCAAATCACAATAGAAGACTCCAAAAATACATGCCAAACCGCTTGTCCACCAGATTCCATATTTAAACTAATATTTAGCCTGCTTTAGTTTTATGTTAGTCTTAAGTTTTATAAGTTTATTTTTGTACCCAAAAACCACAAAAGGCTTATGTGTCCACTGCTCCAGGAGCATACTACTGGGTATATTTCTACCTGTGCAAATAAACAGCCCAAACAATTTACTAAATGTACATGTACAGATTGTAAATAAATTGGAATGATAATTTAAAAAAATATATATCTATATATATATATAGGGTGTTAATGAATTGCAGGGACAAACTTCTAGGGCTTAAAGTGTACATGAAAATAAACCATTTTTGTTAATAAATGTATGGTCAACAGTATTTCCTTTCAGAGATAGAGCTTCTCAAAGATTCCTTAAGAAGCGCCTAAATGTAGGCAACTCAATGTACTACCTACTGTTTGCTTCCATAACGACGGAATTTGAATTTGAAAAGTGGGTAATAGAGCTTTATGTATCCTGAATTAATTTCCGTCGTTATGGAAACAAATAGTAGGTAGTACATGAGTTGCGTTTCTATATTTTTCCCGTTAGTGAAAATGGTACAGTATTGACGTATCGAAGCGGAGTAAACTTCAGAGAGAATGCCTCCTATTTTTGTGTGTTTAAACATGGTTGCTATAGTTTTTGCCAATAAATAGCTTGATTTCTTTTTAATTTATCAAATTAAGGGTCACATCGCTGTTGATAGAAATTGATTGAATTGAAAATCAAATAATGATTTTGTTGCTAAGATCTATCTATTTGTATTGTTGCCCCGTTCCACTATATATTATAGAGCTTGAATTTATAGCGATTATACTATACGTAATAAACATCAGGAGCTTAGAAACGCCCACGGAAGTCGTTTAAAATGTTTTCTAGGCGTTTGGTATAGTATATCGACAAAAATGTTTTATAGAAGTTGATATATTAACGGATTTCTGGTGGTTAATTGTTGCGCCTTTCAATTAATAATACATATTTAGCCTTTTCTTGTTAACAAGTTGCTCGAAGCTGAGTTTCATTATGGGCGATGTAATTTAGTACAATATATAATACATCAATTGTATATTATCAAGTAGGTGTGGAATTGAAAACTGTAATGCCCCGAAATATATAATACATACGAATATGTATCCTAGATGACGGACGTGTTCAAGTCTCACTCCTGTAGGCACGAGAACGTTGAGACAGGTGGAATGTATATGGAATTAATGTATAAAGATGAATTTCAACATTCTATTTTCTTGTTTTATGCAGTATTCGGGAGCTTCTGTGTTCGTTGCTGTAGGAATTTAATCTTGTTTGAAGAATAGTCGATTCGAGTGCACCGTGCTATTTAAACGAAAATAGGTTGTGTAGTAACATTGACTCGTTCTAAGCGCAATAAGGGAACACATATTTAACTGCAGCATTTATACATGTACTTGTGCTTAAGTAGTGGGTACATTAAATTTACTCACATCAAAGCTTCAGCAAGAATTCGCTGAAAGCTCTGAAAAGCGTCTCCGGCTTGAATTACGAGCTTAAACCGAGAGCTTAATAATTACATCTAAATTCTTTTGATAGCCATAAAGGGAAATTGAGATTTGTATAAATTGTGTATATATTCACCGCCGCCGCGCACCGTTTTTGCCTGCTAGTTTTTAAAAATGTAAATTGCGGCAACCGTTTTTGATTGCAACGATCGTTATCTTCATTAAAAGTATACGTGTATTAAATGTAAAAATTAATAATTCCGTTACCATGAAACATTAATGTAGAGATATTGCTTTAAAAGCTTTAATTTAATGCAAGTTAAATTATCTCGAATCGAAAAAATGTACAACACGCAAGCTGCAGGTTTAAAAGGTCATGGAATTACTTACACGAGAGCCGTTAATTATATACACAGTTTTAATTTTACTTGTATAAAAATATATGTGTAATTAACATTTTTTGACAAGCAACATGAAACACTTTGCTGACTTATTGTAAAGGCAAATATTTCTTTCTCTTTTCCAACTTTTAAGTCGTTTTGGGTAGCAATTAAGTAGTAATTTAAATTCTTGAACGTTAGATAATTTAATTGCCTAACCTGCAGTTTTCTTCGTGCGCTGATGGTGGGTACTGAACTCATAAAACAATTTTTAGCGTAAAAATGAAAGGAATAATTTTTTCCTGTCGTATAGTGATAAAGCGAGATTGTAACATTTATTCAGCAGGATATTTAAATTTTATTTTGCAATAAGTTTGAAGCAAGTTACGGTCGACGGCCTGTTATACAAGCATGACAATGGCAAAAGTGCATTATTACAACCAGGTTATTTGATTTAATCATTCGCAAATCATTCCATTCGTTTTGTATTCCATGTTGGTAAATAATGGAATTGTGTTGTTATATTTTGTAATTTGCTGGGGGTTTAATTAAAAATGCATTACAACTTTCAGGCTGCACAAAAACCGAACAAACAGAAATCGCCTAACTCGTTCTATGTTACGTATTAAAATATGTATCCCTGTAGTAGCAAATTTTAAAGAATTTAAAATTCAAATGCCATGTTTCGTGCGTTAATGGTATAATAAATATGTAGATCTACTCGATAAGATTATGTAGTATTGTGTTGCTGAACAATGGGCAACGCCACTAATAAAAACCTGACAACGTATGATTTAAAATAATGATTTGATAAGAATTAGACCTCAGCATTTTAATGCTTAATTTGTGATAACAAAAATGTGAGGGCAATTCCAAAAATAAAAACGCAAATTTGTGTTCGTTACAGTAAACTGCTAATTTAGTTTAAAAAGGCAATGAAATTGGAATTCAATTATTTTTAATGAGCGAATTCTGCTCTTTTGTTATTCATGGTAATTTTAGGTTCATGGCAATAGAAATTTAAATATTTCTAATTAACTTTCTTTTCATTATACAAATCAGCAAACAATTAGATAATTTCGGGTATAATTATAATCCTTACATGATTTTGATGAGGTTACAGCAGACCATGTAATAACCCGACAGAATAATTCTCTTGAAACACTTGACCCTGACCTATCCTTAACTCAAAATTGTGCGCATACCGAGTGTTAACCCACGCTGCGCCAGTCAATTTTTTGTCAAGATCGAAATTAATTTGCAGGTACGTGTGACACAGGGCTGTTACCATATTATTTGAGGTAATTCACAATTGTACTATTTTGGAATGCTCTGTATATTTTTACATTTTACCAATATGTACGAGGTGTGTTCAATTGAAACCCATCTTTGCTTTATAAAAAATTTATTTAACAATTTAATTGCAAATCATTATCGTCGCGGTTAAGACACCTATCCCATTGTTTTACTAACCGGCGTATACCGTGCTCATAGAACTCTTGTGGCTGTTTATTGAAGAAGCCTTCCAAGTTATCTGTACATACTTCTGCGTCAGAGTCAAAATGCAAACCTTTTAACGCCTTTTCAGCGGTCCAAAAATTTGGAAACCGCAAGGCGATAGATCCGGGCGATAGGGTGGATGATCTAAAACCCTCCATTTCTTTCGTTGATTATTTTCTTTTGCCACATTAGCAACATGAGGCCTAGCATTGTCGTGCAGCAAAATGACCTGTCGCGTAAGTTTTCCTGGCCGTTTCTGTCTTAGTGCTTGATGAAGCTTATTCAAAGTTTCATTATACAGATTTGCATTGACATTTACTCCAGGTTCCTTGAACTCTATCAACAAGGGTCTTTAATGGTCGAAAAAAATGTTAGTAGGTATCACCTTACCTGCAGAAGGTTGTGCTTTAAACTTTTTCGATGGTGGTGAGCTTGAATGTTTCCACTGCATCGACGATAACTTACTGAATGGTTCGTAGTAATGGCACCAAGTTTCGTCACCAGCAACTATTGACAGAAGAAAGTCATCGCCATTTTGCCTATAGTCTGTGAGGGATTGCAGAGATAAGCCCATTCGCAAGCATTTTTGATCATTAGACAAGAGACGAAGAATCCATTTCGAACAAACTTTGTTGGAACACAGATTACGACAGATCCTACACTCGCACCAACAATTTCTGAGATTTCTCTAATTGAAATTCAACGATTTTCTCTAATAAGGCCTTCTACACATGTCATATTGATTTCTGTTAATGCAGTACACCGTGCAGCTGGTCGCGGCTCATTCATAGTCCCCTCTTTTCCATTCTTAAATTTTCGGCACCATTCCTTCACAGTTGGGTACGCAATACATGCATTTCCATAAACTGCTTGCAATCGTATATGAATCTGCAGTGGTTGCACACCCTCAGCGCATAAAAATTGTAGGACCGCACGCTGATCAAACTTGGACGGTTTTTCAACAACAAACGCCATTTCAAAATCGCAGTTCAGAATCAAATTCAAACGTCATAAACTTATTAATGTGTTGCTTACAAACACTACTAAAATTAACAAACGTCATTTGAGTTATTGCATTTGTTTTCAAGGCTAAGTTGATCAAAGATGAGTTTCAGTTTAGCAAGCCTCATATTTCATTTTAAATGTATTTATGGACTGTGTAGTGATTCTACAGTATGTAGAAAACAAAATGAATTTACCACAGCCTAAATAAAGTAGAGGGTATTTATCATATGTAGAATCCTAAAGATTTTCCAAGTTGGTACAATTTTTGATCAGTATTTTTCACTAATAATATTATACATGGTAATTCAGGGGGGATTACTAGCCTTCCATTCGAAAAACAGGCAACCAAAAATATATATCATAAGATATCGAAATTTTTATTAATGATATTCTCTTCTTCTTAGGGTGCTATATCTCTTACGAGACGTAGCGATCTTCTCTCCTATGCCTGTGTTGCGCGTTTAGAGTGCCCCAGACATAGAGGATTTACTAGGCAGAATACCTCGCTGGTTTGCCTTGCGAGGGAGAACGGCCGTTAAAAATCCGATGTTCCGGTACTGGGAATTGAACCCAGGACCCTCAGCGTAGAAATCTAACGCGCTAACCTCTAGCCTACTGATATTATGAATCCGTAATTAGACATGCTTGTCAGTTTTACTGGGATTTTGAAAATCATCTAAATTAATAAATTGATATACTTACTGTTGCATTATATTTGAAATACTTACGCTTAGATTTTTATAAATATTTTTTGTTTTTGTTCAAACTTACTTTATTATTTAAAAGACGAGTAGAATAAAATACCATACATCCCAACTAGGCACCTCTGATTCATATCACCAATAAAAAGTTAGATACTATAATACCTTGTGATTTGTGTTTTGGATTGCCCATCTTTCGAATGGTAGGTTTGTGCTCTCCCGTGATCACTCGTTATAGTAATAAAGGGTGGTCCAATGAGAGCTTTACGATTTGTTTTTTGAATATAAGTTTATTGATATTAAGATATCGGACAAATGCCCTCCTTGAATCCTTTGACTATTCTCAAATTTTCTACGACATTTTGGAATAAATGAGGCTGTATTTCACCACTTCGCGCATTATTTCGCCAAATCGTTCTGGAATCGTGTGGGGCTTATTTTGACATAGATCTTACTCTTTACGTAGCCCCAGAGAAAAATGTCCATAAGTGTCAAATGACGAGGTCTGGGCGGCTAATTACTGTCACCATTTCGAGAGATAATCCGACCTCAGAGCTTCGATCGGCTTTTTATGGCGTGAATTGCGTGGTATTGATCTGAGAGACGTGTGGTTTCAACAGGACGGAGCCACATGAATCTAAAAGTCGTGGAAAATTTGAACAGAAGGATAGTCTCATGCGTCGAGTCGAGTCGAGTAGGGCATTTATCCAATGCTTCTACTGTATTTTGATATCAATAAGCTTGGAATTTTCTTAATATTATTAGTTTTATTGAAAAAACAAATCCCAAAGTTCTTATTGGATCACACTTTAGTTGATAATCTAAAATTTAAAAATATACTTCTTATTATTAGAAACTAAATTTTTTAATTCTCTGTTTTTATATTTTGCAATTTATTTAAGTCGACATGGTGTATGAAATTAGAACATGTTTTGATAAAATCAAATTATTGGTATAGTTGTTAATTTTTTTTTATTAGCCCGCAAATATCCCATTGTTGGGTAAGAGTCTCCCCTATAAGGGGGTTGTTGATCTACTCTCCCATAGTGATCAATCCTCGTGGGAGAGAGGCGCCGCGTTAACGCAATCTTCGGGGGGATCCGGCAATTTTATCGCTAACAATTCATCGCCGGAAAACTCGTCGCCGGCGAATTCATTGCGCCGTAAACTTGTCGCTATAGAAATCATCGCAAACAATACCATCGTTTAACAAATACATCGCACACCAAATCATCGAACACTTGTAAAATAAAATTTGAATAAAATAAATAAAACGAATTAAAACAAAATAAAATGAAAAGAAAACAAAATAAATTAAATTAAAATAAAGTAAAAATGTACATAATTAGTTAGAATAGTAGTGTTCATACATAATGTTTATTTGATAAAAGTAAGATTTTATACAGTAATTTGTATTTACCTAAATGTGAATTTATACTTTGTTTTTTTTGAATTAAGGGTAGATTCCAAATTTTAGGATTTAAATGTAAAGTATTGATGTTTGGGTTATTCAGCGATCTAAATAATTAACTCAATAATTCAAAAATTAGTTCTTCAAAGTGAGATAACTCTATTACTATATTGTGTTTTTCTCGAAACGTATTTTGGGAATAATGTTATTGCAATTCAATTTGAGGTAACTTACAGAAGCCTTTAAGTTACTTTTCCACAGAACGATATTTCGTATGCTTAATTATACGTTATCTGCATAATCCCTGCGTTAACTGTATTCTAAAGTAACTTACAAATGTATTATTTGTTAGGGTAAGTATTTAAGGCATTGAATTTGTAAAATATTTTCAGTTAAGTTTCGTCGCTTGTGCAACTGTGAACTTGTATAGTAAACATGGTTCTTGATTTCGTTAAAAGCCAAAGAGGTAAAAATCTCTTAAATCATGTTGGATATTTATATAGTAGTGAACGTCAAACATCAGAAAAGGCAATATGGAAATGTGTCCAGTACCACAGCTTCAAATGTAAAGCCAGGGTGCACACCCTAGGAGATAGAGCCGTCCTTTTCGGTGAACACAACCACGTTCCGGATAAAGCAAAAACGGAGGCCAAGAAGATTATGGGAGAAATTAAAGATCTGTCACTAACAACTCAAGAAAAACCAACAGCAATAATTGCGTCAGTAAGTACGGAGATTTCTGCGGCAGTAAGTGGCCAACTTCCTCCAGTTGAAACTATAAAAAGAACAATTCGCTACACAAGGCAGCAAAAGAATTTACCTCGTCTTAAGCCAACCTCTTTAGCTGAACTTCAAATTCCAGAGGAATACACGAAAACATCAAATGGAGAAAAATTTATTTTTTACGATAACGGAAATGTCAATGAACGCATGCTGATTTTTTTGCAACCGAAATGAATTTGCAGTTGTTAGCTGGCAGTCCTAATTGGTTTGCGGATGGAACTTTTAAAACTACACCACCGTTATTTAAGCAAGTGTATACTATTCATACCGTGGTATATAACAGTGTAATTCCACTAGTTTACGTGCTTATGTCCAATGATTTTGAGTAAACTCAAGGAATTTACTCCTCAGCTTCAACCTGTTACCATAATGACTGATTTTGAACGTGCACCCCTCAACAGTTTCTATAAAAGCTTTCTTGATGCTACTCAAAGAGGATGCTTTTTTCATCTAAGTCAGTGTCTGTTTAGGAGAATACAATCTTCTGGACTTCAGAAAAAATACGAAACAGATGAAGAGTTTGCCATACAGATTCGTCAATTGGCTGCGTTAGCATACGTACCAGAAGATCAGGTAGTTAAATCTATCGAAACTTTTTGTGATTCACCATATTACAAAACAGACGAAGAAGATGCCGAAAACGACCTTAAACCTGAAATCCAGCCGATTGTGGATTATTGGGCAGATAACTGGATAGGGCGCCCTGGACGCAGAAATAGGCTACGTCTTGTTGCACTAGAAAATTGACAATTTAATTGTTTACTATACATTGATCGCCGAAAGCAGTCACCGGAGGTAAACTAAACCTACCGCCTCATCACAAGCAAATCTCACGGTGAGTTGGTAGACGCCAAGGCAGCGTACTAGTTTATCTTGTGATGAGGCGGTAGGTTTTTACAATTTTAGGTGACTAATGGCTTTTCAAAATTTACAATAAAGCAAATAACACTAAACATATGGGAGATAAGTGGTAACATTGTTATAGGGATCGGTTTTGCTAATATCTGAAAGTTCTATATGCGCTGTATAGCTCTCTCCACATGAATCCGCCCCTTCGCAATTTTCTTTGTCAAAATTTCTTCCTCGCGGTTAGTTTGCACCTTCCTGCAAGAAATGGAGGTATCAACAAAGTATAACCATTTTGGTCACAAATGTCTTGAATCGTGAAGCCTCGGTCCACCATTAGTACATCTCCTTCTTCTAGGAAATGTACTATGTCGCACACTCTAAACAATTCGGTATTCGAAATGGATCCCTCATATCCCTCACTACTATATATTATAGCACCTTGGGTTGAAACTCCCACCAAGAACTTCACTGAATTATAATGCTTATATTTTGAAAATGTATTTCCCTGACGTTGGAAGTTTTTTGACATTTGAAGTCTTACTTCAGTTGCATCCAAAACCACCGTCACAGATTCATCAAATCCTCGAAAACAAGCAGGTACTTCATTCCTTTCCATACTTCGAGCTCCTTGCACAAGACTGTTTCGTAGGCCACAACACTGGAGATATATAAACTGTATCCAGGTATGAAATATTACCGAAACATAGCATATACTACATTTGTAGAAGATTGACAACTCCTTCAACGTATACCCTCTCTTTAATCATACAAGTGTTAAACACAATTTATCCTTGTCTGTAAAGCGCCGTAATCGGTTACTGTTTATGGGGGTTTTATTTCGGCTGGTATATTTTAATCCCGGCATAATCGATGGGTCTAAAAATGTATAAAAAAACTCAAAGTGCTGCAATGTTAAGCCAGTGAAGTACTTAAAATGCATACTTTTAGAGAGAGAGAGATGCAAAAGAAAGTCTACTTTCATACCCAATTTGATGACTACCGCTTGCTTGAAAAAGATTTCTCGCTGTTGTTTGTGTTTGTTTATCTTCTTTTCCATTAACCACACCTGTGTTTGATCGACTGTAACTGTGGTCGTCATCACCATTCGTTTGTGTTTGAACATTTTCTATTGAAGCTGCAACTTCCATGTCTTCATTGTTACTCCCCAATTCTACTATACAGCCAACCTCAAAACTTTTCCACTTTCTAGGATCTTCACCAGCAGCTTCATAGTATGGTGTAGGATCAGTTTCTCCAGCAACAATATGTTTCTCACAAATATAGGTGTTTCTTGTAATGTTGCTGATCTTCAATTTATCATTAGCACATACATAATTCCAACCATAACAAACATTTTGTAAGGTTTGTTACTGGTTTAGGAAATGGTCGATAACGAATAGTTTTCGTTTTCTTAGACTTTGATGAGGTGTTACAACCTTTGTAACAACACCGCGGCATTTTCTGAGTTTACTAAAAGAAGAAATAGTAAGTATAAATCATGAAATATTTATTTCGTTTTATTTAAACAAAAATATGTTTTAATAAAGAATACAAAAATAATAAATTACAGATGTAGGACTTACCTCAACCCAAGTTATAAAAATTCTAAATAGTCTTGAAAAAAACTTTTTTGATAATAGTAAATAAACAGATGGAACAAAGAAAAACTAACACGTGAACACCAACGAAAAAATGTAGGAACAATAACGTTTGAACGGTTTAATAGGTTATGTTGTACGAACACCAAATTCCATGCCAACATTCACAAAAGTCACTAGAAATGTAGCACCATTTAGTATTTTTATTGTTGCAATATTGGTATGCCCGATAAAAAAGAACAGAGCTAGGGAAGAGCTCTTTTCTCTCTTCTTTCAAGGTTGAATTTTAAGTGAAGTCGTTTATTGTTACGATTCGGTAAGGGATATCGGTTGCATAGCGGAGGGCTGCGGACGCCGGTCAAACGGTATTCGTAGTCCAGCACAATCCGCGCGGTCAGTACTTGGATGGGTTGACCAATATAGTGGCATATGCAACCGGTCGTGCTTCGGAGGGTACGTAAAACCGTCGGTCCCGGTTGTCTTACAAACATCTTTGACAATCG
>JABXWE010029208.1:0-18001 GCA_014611495.1 Limonius californicus | reverse complement strand
CTCTGCAATGTGTTTTAAATCATTCACCCCTTGTTTATTCCACGCACTAACCTCTTTCTTAAAAATTAAGCACATAAAACAAAACAGTTTATTTGTTACTGAACATCCGCACATCCATTCGTATTTTTCATAGATATTCTTGTTGAATTTTCTATTGTACGCTCGGGTTTTACTTGTCGAACTGTAGTTTATCTGAAGATCAGGAATAGGCCTTCCTTTCTTCTTAATTAAAAGTTTTTCCTCAAATGATAGCGGGTTTTTAAAAGATTTTGCACGCAATTAACTTCCATCATTGAAAAAACGTCACGTTCGTCTTTGAATTCACACGCGCGATTGCGCGAAAACAAAACACTACGGTCGAAAGTCAAACGTTGACTTTAAATGGGGAACGCTTCGCTCGGTGTCCCATTCGCCGATTATATCGCGTATAGCGAAGATAACCGATAGCCAACCGAATCACCTCTACATGGGGAACAAATCGTTCCCCGGAAAATAGTTTTGAGGCTGTTAACCGCGCTTGTGGTGCGGAAGGAAAATTTGATACCATCGTTAAAATAATGAAATTAAAATAATGCACTGAATTACATGCGAATTTCTTTCTGTGCTTATCTTGGTGGTTGGGTGGGCACGTGCCCTTGTGCCCTTTAGTACAAGCCGCCACTGCGAAACACCACACATTTTATTTAGATGGTCCGCAACTTTCCAGTATCGTAAATATGTTTATTGTGCAATTTATGTTGTAAAAATTGTCTGTAGCTGTTATGTGTTTGATAAAATGAATTGGTGAATTTTTCATCCCGTACCTAATTATATGCGGAAACTGCAATTTACCAACAACTATATGATGGTTGAGTAATGTTTACTGAATAAACGACAAGATAGATCTAGCAGTTACGATGTAATTTAATTTAATTTTCAACTTTGACGAGTGATGTCAAATTTAAGGTACGTTAGCCATCCTGCAGTCATCTAGCGGTCGACATTTTTGCGTCCCCCGGTCATCAATGTAAATATTAGGAAGTAACAACACTATACGAAGAGGGTGGAGTTTCTTTCTGTGCATCTTGAGGTGACCTAAGAAACGTATCAGTTGAACACAGACTGTATCTAAGGACCAAAAAAATTGATTCACCGCGGCAGGTCATTTTCCGCGCCTGGTATACCGGATATAAGAAAATTAAATAGTTATAACGAAGAATACGTGTTGATTTATTGATATTATCAGTAATTTCACAATTGAAACAATTTTGAATGTTAAATGAAGGTGTTTTTACAAAATATTTGACTTCATTATTTCCATGATTAGAAACAAAAATTACACCATTCACTACATATGCCAATTTCGTTCACGCTTGCTGCACCATGGTAACAGCACTTTCACTACATAACAGCCAAAATAAAGGCAGGCTTGTTACTGACAAGGGGATGCAAGTTTATAATTTTTAAACCAACACAAAGTGTTTTTTGTGGTAGTGAGAAAAACGCCAAGCAGAACGCCAAGCAGTGCATAAGTTTCTTTTTTATCTTCGGTGGCTTTATTACCACAGATTACCACCTCGTGTAAAAAAGTTCACTTACCGCCACTTGGAAGGCCAATAACTATTTGTTATTGCACAGGCATTTTTCGTTTCTTAGTTGATGTCAAAAAGTGTCATTTATGACATAATAGTAGAAAAAATTCGTTTTAGTGCAAATGAAATTTGATGGTGAATTGAAGAAAATAGGCCAGTCATGGTGGTTTGCAATGATCCTCATGCTCATGTGTGCACCCAGTGTTTGTAATGTGGTCCTGTACATGGTTTTTGCAAAAATTTCAAACTTGGATTTTAAAACCAGGTGCCGCATTCCGCTGCTGGAAAATAAACACTGGTCCTTCGAACAAATGCAACGCATTTCTGCTCCTTTGTAGGTAAGAACCATTTGACTTAAGAAACTTACAATTAACCATATTTAGGGATGACAAGCTCTGGAACTGCACCTACTGTAAATATAACTATACTGCAATTGCTAAAATGTACTACTGGGAAGCTCTAAAATACATTACAAAAATTAAGCATCCTGAAATAGTAGCCTGCAGGAAGTTTGTGCATGAAGGCGGCAGAGTATATTCTATATATGAAGAAGTTTGAAACGCAACGCCTCGTATGTTAAAAATTTTTAATGCAACGAATATTTCAGTTTTCTTTGATATGTAACAGAGTTGCTTTAGAGAAAATTCTCAACATAGCGCCTGTATGTGGCCAGATTATTGCCAGTATATTCATAGTTCCCCTGGCAGATTTGTAAGACTTAAGTTAACACAACTGGATGCATATGTACCATAAAGATTGTTTCAGGCTTGGTCGAAAGCGTGTTGTAAAGTGGGGAGTTAATTTGTTTATAGCGGGTGCACTGGTAATCTGTACAGCGAATACAGCTGAAATTCTCATCTTTGGTAGAGGCTTAGTTGGAATGGCTTATGTGCTGACAATTTATCCCATAGAAGCTACAGGTTAAATATCTAAAATATAGGGTGTTTCAAATTTGACTCTCACCAATGGAATCGTGAAAACTGTAAGGAATACATAAATAAAGTGTTTCTCGTTTTTAGATGTTGCAAAATAAGAGTGATAGGAAATGAAAATCGATATATACAGGGTGTTTCGAAATTCGCGCCCATGGACTGTGGGATGGTGTTATGCGACAAAAACTAAACAAAAAGTTCCTCTACCATTTTTTGATCAGACCACTATTTTTCGAGCTACCGCGGTTTTAAGATTCTGAAAATCGCAGAAAAAAGTGTTGAATCTCAACTTATGAGTGTTTAATCAATTGGTTAAACTTAATAATAACAAATTTTAAAACAAAAGAAGGTTCAAACTATAATTATGACGAGTACGTAATTACAACATTTGTTCAAAATCACCGCCGTCTGCTACTAAACAAGCTACAGCACGTCGTTGTACTGCTCGAACAGAGTTGCGTACCATCTCCGGTGTTATTTCTCGCGCTGCCTGAAACACGCGGTTTTGCACGATGGAGCGGGCGCTCATTTCGCGTTAATTGTATTTTTTGTAATTGCTTGGCCGCCTTGTTCGTCCGATCTAACGCCATTTTATGGGGTTACCTAAAATCGTTGGTCTATAAAACACCAGTGGCCAATCTGAATGAGCTGCAAAATCGCGTGTTTCAGGCAGCGTGAGAAATAACACCGGAGATGGTACGCAACTCTGTTCGAGCAGTACAACGACGTGCTGAAGCTTGTTTAGTAGCAGACGGCGGATATTTTGAACAAATGCTGTAATTACGTACTCGTCATAATTATAGTTTGAACCTTCTTTTGTTTTTAAAAATGTGTTATTATTAAGTTTAACCAATCGATTAAACACTCATAAGTTGAGTTTCAACACTTTTTTCTGCGATTTTCAGAATCTTAAAACCGCGGTAGCTCGAAAAATAGTGGTCTGATGGAAAAATGGTAGAGGAACTTTCTGTTTAGTTTTTGTCGCATAACACCATCCCACAGTCCGTGGGCGCGAATTTCGAAACACCCTGTATAGTTTTGTTCAGTCCTTGTATTAAAAACAAAAAATCTTTCAAATTTCTTCTTTGATTATTGCTCAGCGACTTCATAAGTATTAGGGTTTCTGATAAGAGTCGAATTTAATACACCCTATATACAGATCTGGAAAGACAAGGCGACGATGAACTTTGAGACGCAATGTGGGAGTTGCATTTCTTTTCAACATCCCCAAAAAAATATATTTGAATACATTCCGTATTAAACTACAAACAGAAAACTATGGAGGTATTTTATTAAATACAAATGAACAGGTTTATGAAATACATTTATTCACTTACACACACAGTTCAATAGGTTTGCCATGTACCGCGTGCTAACTTTGAATGCGCTCCATAGGGGAAATACATGCGTTTGTGGAATTTCTCAATTTCCTGCTCCCCAAGTTGAAAAGCGTATCCTAAATAGGGTGTGCACGGAAGGGACGTTGATTTCCCAGACATTGCATCAATATTTTATTTTCATAATACCAAATCAAACATTAAATTAGAAAAATAAAGTATACATGTGGTTTAGTAATATCGTCAAATCAGCTGCGCGGTTACCGCCAGCATAGCGCAGTGGCAAAGAATTCGCGTTACAATGCGATCTTCGGCAGTTCGAATCCTACCTTCTGATTTATTTTTTTAAATTAATTTTTATGAAAAATGTTTTAGTTTTATAAATCCACTTGTGTTAGCATTCTGGAAATACACAACATTATTGAATGTTGTAGATAAATTACACAAAGAACGGGCTTGCTCGAGTGCTGAGATAATTTTCTAATGGTTTGGGTTACTCTTTGAATGCAGCTTGTAATTCATTCGAATATTTGATTTGATTTAAAGTTTTTTTGGGTTAATAATTGCGTTAAATGATTTAATTGTTATTATTAAATGTGTAACGGAAAATTTAACAATTAAATACAACTGTTTTATTATTTAGTTTTTTATGAAACCATAAAATGCATGTATTTTCGTTTGACGTGTTTTTATAGAACAATAACACAGTTGAATTTATAGACATAAAACATTTTTCATTAAATATAATTTAAAAAAATAAAGGATAAGAACGGATTCGAACTCCCGAAGTTCGCTTCACAAATCATATTCGTAACCACTACGCCACACGAACGGCATCCGCGCACCGGATTTGGTAGTGTTACACCAAATCTATAAATTATGTACTAGTTTTTCAAATTTATCATTTAATTTGATATTCTAAAAATAAAATATAGATGTCATCGTCAAATTAACATCCCTTCTGCTTACACCTTGCTTTCGAAGCGTTTTCAACTTGGGGAGCAGGACATTGAAGAATTTCACAAACACATGTATTTTCCATATGGAACGCACTCAGTTAGCACCCGGTATAAGCAATTAAACATTATGAAAAGGTATTAGTTTTGTCATTGTTTGTCTAACACTGTTTTTCACCACCTGTATTTTCAGTGTAAAGGTTTTTAATCTAACCTGAAATATATATATATTTACCTTTTTTTAAGTAATTGTTCTTCAGGCGGACTTTCGCAAATATATTCTTGCACTGGAGAGTATCCAGGAAGAAATAAATTAATGCTTTTCCTATTAAGCCTGGACTTACCTTCGAATGGAACTTTTTCTTTTGCAAATACACATTTCTAACAATGTCAGATAAAGCATAAAGCAATCCTCCTTGAAACTATTGAACTATTTCGCTCCGGCTAAGGGGTTATTGCCGTTGAGGGTGCGGGTGATATAGGATTTTTGAAGTTTTTGGAGGCGGCGGCAAATCGGAGTCATGCCTGGGTTTTCGTGAAATAGTATGCTGGGGCATCGGAAGCCTAACCGGAAAATTCGAAGGAAAATCTGTCGTTTGCATTGGCGGATTTGTTCTAGGGCACCAGGTGGGAGGGAGGCGTAGATGGGGGCACGGTATTCGTTTAATGTGCAGATGAAGATATTGTAAGTATGGCGGAGGGTGCGAGAATTGCAACCTTGAAAGCGTCCTTGAATAAGACGGAGCAGGTTGGAGCGGTTGCGAACTTTTTCAGGGTTTCTCGGGGGTTTGGTAATAGAGAGCAGATGTGAGAAAACGTGATTCCAAGATATTTTACTTGGTTTGAGAGCGGGATTGGTTGGTTATTATTTCAATGATGAAATAAGGGTCGAAATCGTAGATTTCTGGGCATGTTGGGATGCCTCAGAAGAATAGAATTGGAATTGTCGGCGTTGAGTTTTATCCGCCACTTGCAGGTCCAAGTGTGGATTCTATTGAGGGCTGTTTGGATTTCTCGGGAGGCCAATGCAGAAGTGCGTTGGGAGGACCAGATGGCGGTGTCGTCGGCGAAAAGCCTGGTTTGGTTCTGGCTGGATCTGAGACTGTAAAGTCGTGAAAGTAAATGATGTAGAGAAGGGGGGACACACTCCTTGGAGCACGCCGGAGTAGAGCTGAACAAGGAAAGAAAATTAGTTTTGGATTTCAACTTTACAGGAGCGGTTGAGAAGTGAGTGAGCGTTGCAACTCCCCAATTCCTTTATATAGTTTAGTTTGACGAAATCGCTTTTCCAGCGAGAGTATTTCCAGCTTATCTGAGTATATAACAAGTATCCAACCTGCAATAAACTGGTTGTGTAAAATGGGAAATGATTTTCTGTAATGAAATTGTATACCCCAGTTCTATTCAGTGGTGCACGCACCTACAGGACAGAAGTAACTGACCCAGAGGTAGTGGAACTAATACGTCCACACTCGAGGGTCAAAAGTCTGGCCAACAAGATATTTATGACAAATGGAGTCAAATGGGCAATTCTTGTCTTTAAACCGTATAAATCACCGGGCGAAGATGGCATTTTTCCAGCCTTACTACAGAAATGTATAGAGGACCTGCTGCCCAATACCTGCAAAATATATAAGGCCAGTTTTTGCCTTAGCCATATACCTAACATTTGGAGAAAGGTTAATGTGGTCTTTATACATAAGGGAGGAGGGCGATCAAACCCCCAGCCCAAGTCATACAGACCGATAATCCTAACCTCGTTCCTGCTAAAAGGCATGGAAAAGGTACTTGATTAGTACCTGAGAAGTGAGGTCCTCCCAGGCCGTCCACTTCACCCCAACCAACATGCCTAACAAAAGGCAAAATCCACCATAACGGCTCTAAGCAGTCTCGTTAAAAGACCTGAAAAGACGTACGTGGCGAAAGAAATAGCTCTATGTGCCTTTGAGGGTGCCTTTGATCACACCTCATTTTAAGCCATAGTAAGAGCTGCCAAAAAGAAGGGCTTCGATCCTACGACTACCAAATGGATTAAAACCATGCTGGAAAGTCGAGAGATCATAGCTAAATCAGCAGGAGAAGAAACTACCATAACGGCAGCTAGAGGCTGCCCCCAAGCAGAGGTATTGTCACCTCTTTTGTGGTCCGTGGTGGTTGATGATCTGCTCAACGTGTTATCACGACTGGACTTCGAATTACAAGGGTATGCGGATGACCTAGTAATCATAGTACGTGGCAAACTTGACACAACTGTTTCACAACGTATACAGATGGCTCTCGATACTACAGAACAGATGGTGTTGACGTCAAAGCTTAAACATAAATCCAAAGAAAACGGTTATTATCCCCTTTACTAAGCGAAGGACGCTAAATTTGAAAGCCCCCACGCTAGAAGAAACGACCATTGACTTCAGTAATGAAGTCAAATACCTTGGGGTGACACTAGACCAAAGGTTAATGTGGAACTCACACATCAGAAAACTCCAAAAAAAGGCAGTGATAGCAACTCAAACATGCTGCAGGCTTCTTGGAAGAAGAAACTGGGGTCTAAAGTCACAGCTGATCTGCTGGTCATACGTAACTATTATAAGACCCATGATCACCTATGAATCGCTTGTATGGTGGCCAAAACAACACAAGTTACTACTCAGTCACAACTAGAGAAAATACAGCGTCTCGCTTGTCTGAGTATCACAGGAGCCATGAGCACCTGCCCAACTGCAGCAATGGAAGCCATGTTAGGGATAACGCCCATACACCTACAGGTGCAAAAGGAGGCGATGCTACATGCGTTGACGCTCGGAAAGATAAACCATTTTAAATCAGGGGACCTAACAGGCCACTTAGAAATTCTAAACCTAGAGCGAATTGCGTACACCGTATCAGACGTTAAACAAATAACATACAATTTTGACCAACCCTTCAAAGGGAACATTCCGGACCGGGAAATATGGTCAACAGGAGTGCGTCCATTTAAAAGAGTATCGCTCCAATGGTACACGGATGGGTCAAGGATGGGGGAAGGAAGTACTGGTACGGGCGTATACGGCCCTGGCTGCGGCATTTATGAAGCTCTTGGAACCAGAACTACCATCTTCCAAGCTGAGGTTTATGCCATAAACCTCTGCACTAGAATAAACCTCAGGAAAGATTATGAAGGTGCAACAATTGATATTCTAATAGACAGCTAAGCAGCAATAAAGGCTCTGAAAGCCTTTACCTGTGAATTCAAGCTTGTCTGGGAATGCCTGGGCAACCTCAAGCAACTGGCCAGCAAAAACCACGTAACTCTATGGTGGGTTTCAGGGCACGAGGGTATACCAGGCAATGAAAAAGCCGACTCGCAAAAAGAGGTGCAACAACGGCATACACTGGACCTGAACCTTGTTGTAGAATACAGAAAAGCCACATTAAGCATGAGGTCAGCCTATGGGAGGAACAAATGAAATCCTCGTCCTGGGAAAACACACCAGGACAACATCAGACAAAACAGTTTATAACCATTTCGCAAAACAAAGCAAGGAACGCTTTGTCTCTTAGCAAGAAGGAGCTGCAGACCATCACTGCCTATTCACAGGCCACACAACATTAAAATACCATCTTCTTAAGATTGGTAAAGCTGAGGACCAAATATGCCGCCTATGCAATGAGGCAGCAGAAACGGCTGAACATATCCTATGTAGATGCGATGCTGCCGGTCGACGTAGACACAACATTCTCGGAAAGGAGACTAGCACACCTACCGAAATAAGGAACTTGAATCTCAGAGACATGCTCAGGCTTTTCAATTGCCTTCAACTTCTCTAACAAGGGAAGGAGCTTCTAAGTTACAATAGAACCACTAAGGGTCGCTGTGATGAAAGGCATGCCGAGGCCAAAGCCCAAACAAACAATAATAACAATACCCCAGTTTTTTATTCTGAACAGTGGCTGTTGTTGAGCTTAATTTTTTTTGTTCATTTGTAACTAAATTTTAGAGTACATCTTGTAAATCATTCTTCATTTAAATATATAAGTTTTAATTGTGACCTTTCCTTTTTATTTTATTCACGAAATCCTTGATTGTACGGACTTTCTGTGCCGAATTTTCTGGTGAAGGGTATTAAGTTTTCATTTGAGAGCTACTTTAGGAAGTGATGATTATTGGCGAAGTTTGAGTTTTCAAATCTACTAAATGTTTGGCATCAGTTAACTTTATCGCTTTTCTAATGTTCGAATAAACTTTACATAAAGTTTTAGGACTATTATTACTTGCAAAATGTCGTACATTTGATATGATTTCACATACGTTGTTTTCGGTTGCATTTTAAGGGTTGGAAATCCTTCAATTTAAGGAGGTCTTTTGTATGTGTTAAATTTTCTCTTGCAGCAGATTAAATAAGAACCCACAAGAGAAATTACAGTTTCAGTAAATACATTATTATAAAAATGAAATGAAAACCTGAATTAATTTATTAGGCTACAACCTTGAAGTCAAGATTTTGCATAAGTACAGGTTATTTTTAAGTTTAGGCCAAGTTAATTTGGTCAATTGTCATTAGCTACAGAGAAAACATATTTTAGCAAAAGTTACTCCGTTGTATAACATAGCTGAATTCTGATTTAAGCACTATAGACTTTGTCTTAATTTTTCCATGGAATACCATTTATTTCAGTCATTTCGATTGTATGTTATCTTCTCTTTCTTCTTCTTTTGATGCCTCTTCTACTAGTAGATGTTGGCAGTTATCTCTAAAAAATGTTACTCTGTCTCTTATGATGTTGCATGGATTAACTGTTCTTGCCATCCTTGTCCATACTCGGATGTTCTTGAGCTATGAGGTTTCGTTCGGTCCACACCTATCTTATCTTTTATTTTCCCCAGCAACATTTTGTGGAATAGTTGTGCCGTGTCTCATTATGTGACCTAGGTATTCCACTTTCCTTTTCTTAATTGCTTGCATAATTTCTCTTTCTCTTCCTGTTCGGTTCATTACCTCATCATTAGTGACTCGCTCTATCCATAAGATTTTTAGCATTCGTCTTCTCTTTAATAAACTACAATGCGACTACGCCTAAAGCTAATAATAAATGAGATATTTCCATTTGAAAGACAGGATGTATTTATTGGTAGTTTTTTTATTCAAATGTAAATATCTCCCTTATAGTTTCTTAAAGAGAAAATGTCCAATCAAATAAACTAAAAAAAGCACTACTTGCTCCGCCTAAACTGAAAATTAAAAATTTTGTTTATGTATTTCATGGATAATAATATCTGAGTAAATTACCTGGCTATGAATTAAAAAACAATATACATATACGAGGGCAGCCTTTCAAATTTTTTTGTTTGGAACAAACTGTTTTATTGTGTTTCAAAATATTCGCCTTTAAGATTTATACACTTTTGCATGCGTTCAAACCAATTCTCAATACATTTTTTGCACTCTGAAGGTGGTACCCCAAAAACATGGTTTTTGAAGACTTCAATAGCTTCTTGTGGTGATAAAAATCGCTGTCCACGCATTTTTTGTTTGGCATTCGGGAACACAAAGAAGTCGTTAGGCGATAAATCAGGTGAATACGGACAATGAGACATTAATTCGATGTTTTTCTCCTTCAAATAAGCAATTGTTTGACGGTCTGTGTGAAAGCTGGCACTGTCATGATGAAGAATGATGCGACGTTTTCGGTTGTTTTTCCTGATTTCGTCGATGACTTCTGACAAACAAATTGTTGTATGCCATTCAGCGTTAACTGTTCTTCGATCCTCTAAAGAAATGGTTTCAACATGTCCCGTACAACCGAAGAAACAAGCGATCATTTTCTTGGAAGTACTTCGTGAACGAACAACTTTTGTGGAATTCGATTTTGGAACAACCAAACAGCGGATTGTTGCTTAGTTTCCGGTTCATACGAATATATCCAAGTTTCGTCGCCTGTTACGGTGTTGTATACGGATTTTGCAGTTCCTCGGTCGAATATTTTGAGCATTTCCTTACACCAATTAACACGAGTCGTTTTTGAGCTTCGGTCAAATTATGCGGAATCCATCGGGAACAGATCTTTTTCACGGCTAAATGTCCATGCAAAATCGAATGCACTGCAGTCTTGGATATGCCTGAGGATTCCTCTATTTCACATGCCAACCTTCTTCAATCATGTTGCGCACAGCATCGATGTTTTAGAAATTACAACCGATTTTGGTCGACCTTCACGAAATTCATCACCGACGGACGCACGACCAGGACGAAATTCTGCAAACCAATTGTAAACAGTCTTTTCTAATGGTGATTCATTACCAAAAGCTGAACGAAGCGATTCTATGCATTGTTGTTGAGTTAGGCCTTCACTAAAATCGTAAAAAATCACCCAACGAAAACCTTCACGTGAAATTTCTATTTTTTCACAAAATTGCTTTATTTTAAACGCTCACTGTAAACAAACTACTCGGTCAATTTCTAAGCTGTCTGACACTGTTTTCAAAATAACAAATGTCAAATTTTACGAAAATAGTAATGACACATCTCAATAGCGCCACCTAGTGTTCTATTGTAAAAACTTAAAAGGCTGCCCTCGTATTTACCTGTGTAATTATCTTTTAAATGTTTTCCACACATTATTATACCATTATTCATAAAACACAACAAATATCTACATATATATGAAAACCAACAATAGTCATCTCGCATAGTACTTGTCTTAACGTCTACAATGAATGCAGTTGGCTTGCGTTCTGTCCAGATCCATTATAATGTTTCCCAAAGTTGTAAATTACAGTGGTGGAAATATCGAGTATACAACTGCGCCCATTACATTTTGTCGTGGTGCATATTGGAACGGGAATTGGATTCATAGCCGTATCAGTACTTGCCACCAAAATATGGAACTGGCATCTCTTGCAATGGACTGTCTCTAGTGTCTTATTGATACTTCCCCTAACTACATGGTGCAATTATATATGGATATAATCGTTATAAAAAAATCTGAATAAAACAATTCTCAAGGTACATGCCTGAATCCCCACATTGGTTACTGTCGAAGAGAAAAGAGGCCGAAGCTTGGGCAATAATGAAGACGCTAAAGGATCCTACCAAACAATCCGATTTAGTTCTAGCTGACAGAAATGAAAAAAGAAACTGCTGGGCGGAAATAAAGACGCACGTCATAGAATACAAACCTTTCTATGCCAAACTTAGGTTTTTAATGCTCTTGGCTGCTATTGTGGCTGGTATTTATTTTAAGAGCCTGATAGGTAACAAAGTGCACTAACCGGCGTTTTAATTTATTTAATTAATAATATTATCCAGTACGATTTCAGATGAAACTTGATGTATCACGTTCTGATTATTTTATGATGTCTGGAATTGCTGAAATTATCAGTTATGTTCTATGTGTGCCCTTGTTGTTAATTTTTGGGAGAAGGCCGATTATGGGATTCTTACTTCTCAGCAGTGGTCTCGCTTATCTTATTGTAGCACAACTAGAGCTGGGTAAGTGATATTTGTTGAAATAAATCCAAACAGCCAAACAAGCACGGGTACTTGTCAAACAGTACTCAACCTTAAGCAAGTATCCGTTCATTGGGTGACTGATGGTCTACGTTCACACTCTACTACCCACGGTATCTCGGATAGTACCTAATACCGTCGGTCTGACCCCTAGAGTTAGCGCGACACGTCCTTAACTACCTCAAACAGGGGGAAAGTGGCAGCAGGGTGCCGCAATGCTTTCGGACCTCCTCGTAATCATTTCCCATACGCAATTATTTTAGCTATAAATCGTTTCACACTTTAAATGTCCTATAGGTTTTAGTTAGACAGAGTGTTGTGAAATATAGTGCAACATTTATGACAGATATCAATATTTAGCATCTATTGGACAATGACAGACTTCCAGTAATCATCATTCGCCGAGTCGCAAGCGGCTTAGGTCAAGAAGGTACGTTTACTTTTTTTCCAGCAGTATTTAAAGATTTACTTGTTTATAATCACAAAAATTTAAACGGCGATTTTTTGCATTTGTGCAAATTTTACAATTAATATACCTATATTATCTTTTTGTTTAAACATTCACACTGCCCCCCCCGAAACCGCTTTCGCATTACTTCAGGGGAGTGCGGGCGTTCCTTACATATAAGCCATTCATGCAACATCACCCTAAACTGCCGATTGAGCCGCATTTCATTGTGACCTCGACTGACAGCGCTTGTTCGCACTGCCCCATCGAGGTCCCTTGGCTACGAGGATTGTTCGATAACTACGTGGCCTAACAGAGATGGCGCGAATTTGGAGGAATCTTTACCATTCTGTAGAACTATCTTTTAGTAGATTAAATATGACAGTACAAAGCGATCTGTCAATTAGTCTGTTTTTGACAGTACGCTAAAGTGAACGTCTCTTGTGATTTTGTAAACAATGGAAAAAACTGAATTGAGAGCAGTGATAAAGTACTTTCATTTGAAAGGCTCAACACCAACCGAAATCAAAGCAGAGCTGGATTCAATACTATTGGAATCCGCTCCTTCGTTTTCAATGGTTAAAAACTGGGTTTCCGAATTTAAGCGTGGTCGTATGAGCACAAATAATGAACCCCGTAGTGGACGTCCAAAAACTGCTACTGCCCCGGATATGATTGAAAAAATCCACCGTATCGTATTGGATAACCGTCGAGTAAAAGTGCGCGAGACAGCAGACATAGTGGGTATCTCAAATGACAGTGTGCACAGAATTTTAACTGAAAAATTGGAAATGAAAAAATACTCGGCGCTTTGGATGCCGCCGTTGCTCAC
The DNA here is from genome assembly GCA_014611495.1 of Limonius californicus. Classification (NCBI taxonomy): domain Eukaryota; kingdom Metazoa; phylum Arthropoda; class Insecta; order Coleoptera; family Elateridae; genus Limonius; species Limonius californicus. The sequence goes on along the minus strand of JABXWE010029208.1, from coordinate 4,438 downwards.
ACCGGAGCAAAAACCGAATCGTTTGAGTGTTTCTCGCTACCTTTTGGCACGTTTTTGCCACAATATGAAGGATTTTTGGGCCGTTCCACAACCGTAGAACAGTCCAAACAATGGACACACACACAAAGGTTGTCCGCCACCAAAGAAGGAAAAAGCGGTTTTGTCAGCAGGAAAGTTTATGGCAACCGTATTTTGGGATTCTCATGGAATTATCTTGGTCGACTACTTAGAAAAGGGGAAAATAATAAATGACGAGTACTATGCCAATTTGTTGCAACAGCTTAGCGACAAAATCAAAGAGAAACGGCCTCATTTAGTAAAGAAGAAAGTGCTTTTCCATCAAGATAACGCACCTGCCCACAAGTCTGCGATTGCAATGGGCAAAATTCATGAATTGGGATTTGATTTGGCTCCCAGCGATTATCATCTGTTTCCAAACCTGAAAATGGCTCGGCGATAAGAGATTTTTGTCTAATTCCGAGGTAATCGCTGCTGTAAATAGCTATTTCGAGGACTTGGATTCATCGACCTACAATGTCCTTGTTTGAAGAGGTATTGGGATTGTTCTCTTTTCTTCAGCTGTGAGACCATTACCACGGCGGTATTTAGGGGAACATTTTCCGAAAGTGTATGCTCAAAACAGTCTTCAAATAGTGGTCCACCATTTCCTCGTGGGAGTCTTTTGTATTTAATTTTTGCTCAAATATTTTTTCACCGTTCTCCACCAAATCCATTCTTGCTTCCAACATGTAATAAGACGAAGCGACGGCAACGAGCTGTGGAAGCTTTGAGCCCTGTTGACAATCCCGAAGAAATGCATCTTCAAGGGATCTAATGAAACTAGTCCGCCATTCCTTGTTTCCAGAATGTTTACTCACGATTCGTCCAGATAAACAATATTGCACCCTGTGCTTCTATATTTACGAATATGACGCAAATATTTACGACGCCATGCGATGATCTTCCCCTTTTCAATGAGCAACGAGTGTCTGTTCCCGCGTTCATAGATAATCCCCATGTCACGAAGTAATCTATATAAAATCGATCATGAAAAGTTCGGCAAGTTAAACTTCATTAACCGCAGCTAAAATACTCGCTAAAGCAGGAGGGTCGTTTTGGAAGTAAGACTGATGCGCTTTTTGTCGCGTGATTTTGTAGGTCCTTCCCAACTTTTTGTTTTGTTTTAATTTTGACGACCAACAGGCGAAGCAGTTCTTGTCGTAAATTAAATAATATTTTTGTTGAAACATCTGTTATTTGAAGTAGGTACTTATTTGATGACATTCACTACCGATTGATTGCCTCTATATGATAATTTAACACATTCACTAATATTTGTTTCTCTCTCTTGCTTAACTTTTCAGCTTGTTATACTTCATGGGTTACAGGACGTTTGAGAGGTAACTCAATTTGCGGAAGTTAAGCGTTTTAGTAAAAGCTAATTATTCCAAATTGTTGTAAAATTCGAGTGGGGTGAAAATATATGACATTTTTAATCCACTCAAAGGGAACTCGCTTTAGACGTCATTATTGGAAACGTCCATCGTTATAATCAGTTTCTTGGTTGCGTTACATACTAATTTGAGTAATAGTAGAAATTAATCACTTGATTCTGATAAACATTAGGAAAGTATTTTAAAAAGAATTAAACAATTTCAATAAGTTAAAATACACACAAAACTTGTCTGACTACACGTGAAATAGTTAACCGTTTGAAAACCTCTTGACATAAACAAACTCAACCTTATCTCGCTGTAGGGGCGTATGGGGTGATATGTGGAACCGGCAACGCTGTACAGGAGTTTTCCATAAGAAATGCGTTAAATACATTGTCCTATGCTGACCACAGCGCATTTAAAATGTGAAACTCAGTATAGAATTTTAGCAAAATTCTTTCGCAAAAATCACTGCTGTAGATATACACTCCACTACAATATTTGCGTAATATACACCAACTTTCTTTGTACCTAAATAACTACTGGGGTAATTTTATTACCGAAAGTACCTTTACCTGTACCTAACTTCATTTTCTAAAAGTACCTTTATATATTTCCCTTAAATTTTTTCTTATTTTTACGAATTTAATTTCTACCGTTTTTAGCTGATCCATTAAACAAAAGGTACTATTTTTATGTTCACTAATTAAGTTGGAAGAAAAATTAAGTATTCCGAAAAACAAAGCCATTGCTGGATGGTGCACACTCCGTTGCCGCCATTAAAAAGTTTTAGACGTGCCGCCAGCGTAAAATAAACCAGCGACCTTCGTGTTCCTGGTCTGTATTTGGCGAAATAAAATTTCCATTGTTTTAGATTTTAGTTCTTAAACCTTTTGTGGCCGATATTGACGCAATTTGAAATGTCAAAATAAACTTCAAGTAGGAAGGTTCTAAGTAAGATAAAAGAACTTGCAAAGGTCTGTAGTGTATTATGATTTACCCTGTAATACATATGCTACGAGCACAATATTGTTCATCTGAAAGTGCAGTGTAACGAAGCGTTACTATTTTTTATGTTTATTTTGTAATTTAGAACTCCGTTTAATTTGTTTACATGCCATTTACCGTTTAGAAGTTTATTAGATTGATTTTAGTAATATTATTGTGTGCCGACCGATGATTTTCCGAACGCACCCCATATTATTTTCATATTCACCGATACAGGTAAATTTAATTACGAGCCGTTGCATTAATAATTTACATTTCATAGCCGCTTAAGGTAATTTGTTTATTATGTGCCGTATCACCACATGTTGCATTCCTGTGTTAAATTGTTATCCTTATCAGAGGCTGCTTTAGTTAGATATCATTATGGGGAATGATTTCAAACACCGAGCATTAAACAGTCAGTTTCCGATCCTGCTTTCTGAAGACTAACCCAGCACCAGCGACCGAAGCCAAGGTACGACCTACACAGGCCAACAATACAGAGGTGAGGAATTGTTTTATCTTGGCACTATTGTTTTACCGTTCATATTTTATTTCTCCGTTCTCTTTCTACCCTTGTACCCCCCTCTCTCTCTAACTTACCTGAAACCCCGGAAGCAACATCGCTGCGTGTGTCCTGAGTTGTTGTCTTCCATCCTTATCTCCCCTTGCGGCTGCGTGTGTCCTGACGCAAGTAACCCTCCTTCAGAAGCATCGTCGCTGCGTGTGTCCTGAGGCGGTGTTTTCTGTTCCTTCTTTCCCCTTGCGGCTGCGTGTGTCCTGACGCAAGTAACCCTCCTTCAGAAGTACCGTCGCTGCGTGTGTCCTGAGGCGGTATCTTACATCCATGCAACATCCCTTTATCCAAAGAAAGAGCACCGTGATTCTAGTCCGTTCACTACCGGGGTTTGTACCCGAATTGTGCCAAGATATACGATCTGCTTTATCTCTCGCTGTCATAGTGAGACCGTACCTGATACCGTACTGACTCCCGTAGAGGTATCGTATTGCTACCGTATTGCTATCATATCTGCTACCGTTTGCTACCGTATTTGCTACTGTATTGCTACCGTATTTGCTACCGTATTTGCTACTGTATTGCTACCGTATTTGCTACCGTATTTGCTACTGTATTGCTACCGTATTTGCTACCGTATTTTTTGCTACCGTTTTGCTTCCGTTTTGCTCTGTATTTGCTACTGTCCAAAGTTAATGTTATTGCACTATACCTTTTTATGTAAGACCCTGTATTGTTTAATTCATCCAATATATGTATTAAGCCATTCTTGCTTTAATTATTTCACGACGTAGTACAATAGAGTCACTAGGCCGATCCCGAGATTGCAGGTAAATAACAACAGACCCCTGGACACCGACGTCTTCAACTGCAGTTACCCAGGTCTTCGTTATCTGTTCCAGGAAAACGAAGCTGTACCGGAGAGTAAACTCAGTAACAAATCTGGCGCCCGAGGCAATCTCCGCAATTGCACGTAATAAGCAGACGTGCAATTGACACCGTTAAGCCGATTAAAGAAAAGAGCGTCACAAATTTGGCGCCCGAGCAGGGACCATTTTTTTTTATTTGCAGTCATCTCCGAGGAGGGACCTGGTTGTCCGGCTGTTGCCCAAAAGGGAGAGGCAATTGTGCCGAACGGTCTTTTTCAAGGTACCCCCTTCCAGCAAAGATTGTAGAGTATCGAGACCGCAGCCATGCCATCCGACCTCGAGAAGTGCGACATGGAGAGCAACCACTCCGAGGAAGACGCCGTGGGCTCGGAAACCACCGACAGACGCGTTGGATGGGTATACCTCCTACGGAAGGAGCAACTTGTTGAGGAAATGAACCGATTTGGATTGGATCCCGAAGACACCCTGAGGCGACGCCTGGTGAAATTCCTCCGAGAAGGGCGAGCCACTCCTAAGGTAGAAGTCAAAGGGGGATCCAGACCAACAGGCCCGTTCACCTTCCCTACTGCGACAGGAACTCCGTACGAGGTACCGATAGTGACCATTCC
>JABXWE010029206.1:0-30637 GCA_014611495.1 Limonius californicus | reverse complement strand
AACAACAAACAAACTTCCCTTCTGTTTGGTAGTAATTTTTGAGAATGCATAACGAGAAGGCAAAAGTATTGTATTATAAATGCATGGTATACACCATAATATAGTTACTATAGTACATGATGAGAATAATAGTGAGGTTACGTATAACTCTACGTCTGCAACCTTGGCTCCACTATATCTACCCTTATCATTATATTTTAAACTACATTCATCTTGATGTTTCCAGCAGCGGTAGTTCTTAATGAGAGCATCAACATTCGTGCCCTAAAGAGCGCCTCAAAATAAGTTAAAAAATACAAAAATTATATTTGGGATTTCAGAACATACTATTTACTCTATTATATTTACTCTAAAAAAACATGAATAAATTAATAGATACCGTTTCTAATTAACATGTGTGCATGTTTGACAATTCGTTTTTATTGGTATTTAATTAAAATTTGGGTATAAAAACTTTCAACATATACGAAGGTTTCCTATTACGCCAAGAGTACAACTTCCTCTACACTTTACGAAATATTATTAATGAAAAAATACTAATTTTTTAACTTAACTGACGTTATCTTTTAGAGGATCCTAAAGTGACTTGGCAATTATAAATTAAATGTAACTGTTTACATCCACAAACTATTACATTTCTCAGGGCCGTCTACCTGAATACTGGAAAGCGAACTGCAGCCAATGTAAATAGCAATACGATAAAATAAATTCGCAGTAGATAAGACAAATCTTGACATTGAGGTTGTGTGTATTACGTTGTTAAGGGACTGTAGTTTGTTATAAGGCGAAAAATATTACTAAATTAATTCCATATATGTATGTCGTAAAAAGAGATTAAATTCACCGTATTTTTGCACTACTTTTGGCAAAATTTTATCACAAATTCTTCTAATTTTTGAATTACACCTAATTTCAACTTCGGGTGTGTAATATACTAGTTAAAAAAATTGCAAGCGGAAAGGTCGCCTATTAACATATATACCATGGCAATATCAAACGCAAATTTTAACTTATTTTGAGTCACTTTAGTAGCCCCTTAACTTCAACTGGTAATAATATTTGATCACGTTACGAGTAACCAAACTGTTTACAATTTTCTTGTTTTACACCCTGCATTACAGCTTATATTTAACACTATTACCCGGTATTATTACTAATAGTATTGGCGGAGTAGCAACGTTTCATGTAAATATGAGCAATTTCACAATATATGATTTATGATTGTAATTTGTTTTTAGGAACATGTGGCCGTTTTCAAGAATAATATCACTAAAATGTATCTATTTCGATAGATCACAAAGCAGTGAAGACAGAAATGATTACACTTAAGTAATATTTAAGGAAGAAATGTAAAAATGTTAATACTGACTTCTCATCACAGACAATACGTTTCCCAATTTAATACTCCGCCATAAAAAACTACTGTTTCACTGCAACATGTATGTATATCTAAAAAGGCACAGGAGGTAGGAATTGATAAAAATCGTGACACTATAAGTGATCGCACGTTCCCTATAACGGGATCAGGAACTTTTCATGCAATGGAATTCTTAAGCTTAAATTACATTTAGGTAAGCGTCTTAGATAAAATATAAAATGCTCATAAAAAATATATAAAAATACGTTGTATATATAACCTTAATAAAATAGCAGTAAAAAAGTGAAACTGGAAATCCGCTTCCTTCGTAAATAATGTTTGCATCATTACGTGCACTTACGTACTATAAAAATATTACAATGAGATTCTCATCCTAAAATATCGTTCGTTTCATCCAAAAAAATGTAATCTACTGTCCTAAAGTATACCCAGACCCCACTTTACGTCGTTTTAGATTGCGTTATTTCCGAAGTTGCGTTGTAAAACAATAACGAAAGGTTTTTCTACCCTAACCCATTTACCAAAGTTACAGATTTTTAATTTTTAAACCTTCAATTGCCAGCCTCATCTGACACAAGAGATAGAAGTTGATGGAACTGTGGTTATTCGCATAAAAATTATATACTGTTCTTGAACCCATTCTGTGTGAAAAATGGAAGAAAAAAGAAGTTCTGAACAGATGGCGCTGATAAAAAATCTATGATAAATGAAGCCAGATTAGAAAAACCAACAGAAGCGGCCACATTGTTCCCTCATGACGATTTTTATTTGTCAAGAGCGTTCGTAATGTGAATAAAGAAAAACCTTTCTGTGTTTGATAAAGAAGTGGGATATTGGATAGAAAATTTTACCGCAATGTAACCGCTGATGAAATATGGACTTATCAGTGGGATGACGAAATTAAAGTCCTGTAATGAATAGATATCTCAGCTGTTGGAAAAATTGGGGTGCCATAGGGAAGCCTTTTAATTGATTATTTCTCGCTAAAAGCTATACTCACTGGTAAATATCACGTCAACGAAACTGTGCGAAAAGATAGGAACAAAGACATGTTGCAATAAATTAACTGCCTCATGACAACACCTCCCCATGTCTAAAATAGTAGCTGACGCTATTCGTGAATACCATTCTTTTTGTACTACACTTACCCAATTTCAACAACCCACTCTACTGATATATTTAGATTTTTACCGTTCCGGCGTTTTCAAGAACGCATCCCCGGCGTAAAACAGGGTCTTGGTGTATGATATCATCTATTTATTCTGAAACCTTATAAAGCTTAACTAGTCTAGAAAAAGCATATGAAGCCCTTTTCGCCTTAATTTCTCTATCACACAGCGCCGCAAAAAATCCACATCTAAACGACCTACCACCTGAAAAAGGAACTTTCTAGCAGTCAGAACTTCCAACTTATAAGAATTAACCAGAATTACAAAAATAGCAAAAAAGTAAAAATATCAACTTCAATTTTTAGAATCTGTTGGCTGCTCATTTACTTGTTCCCGATTATAAGCAGCAATGTGGATTCTTTCCACATGTCTGGTCATATGTATTTTCTGTTTAGCTTTATACGAACAAAACAAGCATTTAAATTTGGCTTCTTTGCCGCACTCCCATTTCTGATGGTTGCGTAGCGAGCTCCTCAGTTTGTAAATACGGCCACAATCAGGGCAGGCAAATCCGGTACCGTCCAAAGAATATTTCCGGCCTCTATTCGGCTTAGAAGTAATCGTTAGATCTAAGCAGGAAGTTTTAAAATTCTCCCTCATCAGCATCATCGGCAGAGCCAAATGGGCCGGCCAGTTGCTTCGGCTTTTATCATCACCTGTGTTTGAACAAATGTATTAGTTAGAAAATAAAATTGTAACAAAGTAGCTTAGTTTCAACTTACAAAAAATATATATAAAAACAGTAACTGTAAGAAGCGCAACCACCAATATAAACTATAACCGAGAAAATTAGGCATTTTATTACATATTTTCAGTAAGACTATTCCTTAGTCGATGGAAAAACAGTTATTGTGTGAACACTATTCTATATTTAAATGTTAATAAGAATTTTTTTCGCTGACATGTAACACCAAAAGAAAATTCCTTAGAATTTGAGAGCATTATATTATGTACAATCACCAATATAAAGATTTTATTCTTATCATCCAATCACTTAAAAGTATTACAAATGTCATAAACCAGACCTACAAGTATTAAATCATTGCTACAACTGAATTAAATAACAAGTTACCCAATATTAACAAAAAATATTAAGACTAAAAAATAGTGATAAAAAACAAAACTACTTACTTAATTTAATATAATTTCCATAATTTATTGAACCTGTTAGTAGGTACTGTAAAAATAAGATTTGCCACTTCTGCCCAATGCTGTAATTTATTATAATGACTGCGATATAAAACAAAATATACAGTGAGTTTACGATTAAATGAATAAATTCAATAAAATAAAGGCAATTGTTGTTGTTGGAAACGCTCGGACACATCAATTTAGATTTTTGAATTGGTTTTTTTGGCCCATATATCAATTCAATATGCGGGGAAACCGGAAGTTACACCAACCTTCTTATTTCAAATACAACACCCTGTATATTTTAACAGATTTGGATAGATAATCAATAAGGGTTTTCCATAAACCCAAATTTAACATAGTTATCATCAAAATTCACAGAAACATTTACAAAAATTATAAAAGTAATTCAATACAAAATAAAAGTTTAGATAGTAACTTAATAAGTATCTTAAGCGATTGATAAACTTAAATAAACTTTTATAATAAAAGTTCAAACTGAACTTCATTTCAACGCATTTCCAGCAATTATTTCGTGTTGGACATTTTGAAGAATATCAAGCGAAATTAGTTGGATTTCCTGGCGCATCCGATCTTTAAATCTTCCCGCTTATCGGTTTATTACAGTCCACTTAGGATTTTTAATACCCCACAAAAAAACATCTACATGTTATATCAGGTGACCTAGGTAGCTACTGAATAGGTTCCCCCTTGCCGATATGTTGCCGAAGGTGACATCCAAAAACTGTCGAACGACTAATGTATAATACGGAGGTGCTCCATCCTGCTGGAAAAACATTTGATCGTCTAGCACAGGGATGAGCAACCAGCAGCCCGCGGGCCGCATGCCCGCTCACTTTTGGGTGCGGCCCGTCAAAGATTTACTTTTTAACATTTTAAATATATATTTCTATGTGTTAAATTAGAAAAAAAGGCCATTAAATTACAAATAATATGTGGATATATTTTAAAGCAGTTCCCATTTCATAAAAATTGCACTTTTGAAGAAGCCATTCACAAAAATCTTGCCTACGTACGTAACTTGCTGGTTGCAAACCTTGAACGCATTGAACGTGGTAAGGCTGTAGTCCCTGATACCGCAAAATCCGCCAAACAGTAGAATGGGAAACGCCAGTTTGTCTTCAAGTCGTCTTTTAGTGCTAACACTAGGACTTTCCTCCACTAATTCCAAGACATGCTGTTCTACATTAGCAACCCTTTGGTTTTATGGTTGATACGTGCGTTAATCCCGTACACGTTAGACTGTTCTAGTAAATGTACGGCTGTTTGGAATGCGGCGCTGAGGATATCGCTCTAAGTACATTTGCCTTGCCCTTAGAGCGTTTCCTTGAGCTTCCCCGCAAATAAGAACAACATCAGTAACTTTAATGTTCGTAAAATTTTCCATTTTGGTAGAAACACTGCTTGCCAGCTTCAACAACAGACTGAATAGAAATTACTGACCTACCTAATAGTATTGGTTTGTGGCAGGTGATAAGAAAGTTTTTTGCACTTCTACATTACTCTCCTTTGCATAACATGTTTTTGAACTAAAATTTTTGTTATTATCCTGCGGAATTCATAGAACTTTAGGTCAAATTTTCAATTATTATTTTCTCATATCTTAAGGGCCCCATTGCCAAAGAAATGTTTTTTCTAGTTTGTATATATTGTAACCTACCATCGGATTTAATATTTGTACCTATTTCTGATACACCCTGTATAGACCAATTGGTTGCAAAGAAGCAATGCCAAACCTCTCATTAAAATTTGTTTAAGATTTTTTCCCATAATAATTACTTTTTGATTTTTTTTTATACTACTTCTATTATATGTTCTATTTGTGTTTTTTTATAGAGTTGTTATTATGTTCATTATTTTTAATAACGAGACAATTTGTGTTTATCATCTAGTGTTCATATTTTAATATGTTTCTTATATGCGACCCGCACAAAATTTTAAATTTGTAGTTGGCCCGTTGTAAAAAAAAAAGGTTGCTCATCCCTGGTCTAGCAGATCAAGATTGACATGTAACTAAAGAAACTCCAGGTAACGTTCCTTAAAAAAATATGGTCCTAGAAATCTGACACTCACGATTTCCACCCGTATATTAATTTTCTGAAAACGCTGAGTATGCACATGCTGCATCCAATGTGCGTTTTCTGTCGCCCAGTACCTCAATTTTGTCTGTTGATGAAATCATTTAGGACAGGACGTTGATTCACCCTTATTTACTGGTAGAAATCGACCCTACGGTATGAGTTGCCTTCTAACTAATGTACGGACAAAGTTGGGTTTATATGGGTGATATTTCACTGCTGGAAATATCTTTGAGGACTATACCTGTTCCAAAATCATAATTCTTTAAAATTTCCCTAACTGCCACATGAGGATTTTCTTCAGCTTCTAATATGATGTTTACCTTAACGTGTTGAGGCATCTTTAGGTAAATCTCTAATATGGCCATCATCTCTCTGAACGTTTTTATATTTCACTTACAGTAATTGGCGGCCGGTCAGGGTGAGCTTCATCAAATAAATTACAGACTTATTCTTGAGTTCGAATTCAATCCCCAAAACCAATCATCATGAGTATTTCTATTCGTTCTCTTTCTGTTAGACGCACCTTGGATTATTGATTATTATTCATTGTCACCGGTAACTCTGACAAATTCGTTAACCTTTATAATAAACATCATTAAGGGCCGATCTTTCAATGTTCCAATAAAGTTCTAGACAAGCTAACAGTCAAATTTATCCTTCTTGTTACCGTATTTTCTGTCTTTCAATCGTCCGAAAGTCTACCTCAAAGGTTACTTTACTTAGTTCATAGGATTAAACTTATCGGGTAAGAGCGACACGCAGAGGGTGGAACAAACATATTACACGAATGGAAGATACAAGAATAGTTAAGATCTGCAGAGACAATAAACCACCAGGAAGAAGACAACCGAGACAGCCGCAGCAAAGATGGATCTAAAGTTGGGTATCATCCTCAATGGAAACGCCACCCAATCCTTGATAATAAAACAGGACAAAGTCCTACAAATAAAGAAGAAGAAGGGTAATAGAACACAGTTTTGACAGGATAATGGCGCTAAGACTGTGTACGAGGTGATGCGAAATATTTCGAGCGGATGTAAATGTAAACAAAGTGTTTATAAAATTAATACTATTTTTCTGGTGTAGTAACTAATATATAGATAAATTTTACAAATTGAAGAAGCGGAAATTTTTTGCCATGTAACTCCAGACCGCATACTTATCGTCGCAATCATTTTGATTTTTCCGAAAATTTAAGTTTTTCCGAAGATTTAAATTAAAGAAAACTTCGGTTCAAACATTACTGGAAGGCATTCAAATAAGTTACACCAAATAATAAAGTACATACTATACAGTTACGTAGACGAAATTGTTTATATTTCATAAACCATTATGTAACACCCATGGTGCAGTTGCTGTTATATAACTTTGCGATTTTATGCAAGCGGTTTATTATATTATATTACTACAGGTGGAATTAGTAGCGTTAGTGCTATTACAGAAAAAAATGATTGTAAGATAGTACACATACAATTGCAAATTTAAATCCCACATTTTACTACCAACTACAGCAAGTGACGTTGGCTGACGTCCTTCACAGCCCCCCGGCATTTAGTAAACAAAATGTAGACATCTTTGTTTAACTCACTGCTTTTAAGATAATGCTTGCTTTTCCGCACAGTATTATACGAAACTTGCCACACATTCTTTAGTCCCAGTGGTAGTTAACCAGTAAGAACTTGGCCGATACCTAACCAACAGGATAAGTTGTATTGAAGGACGCAACAACGCTGTCGGCTAGATTTATCCTAGGGGTTAGCTTATACCGCCTGATAACTATCGGAGGCTTTAATTGAAACATTGAAAGGCCGTCCCCAAGTAAAATTGCATTGTGTTTACAAAGTGCAATCTCCAAAATATATGATTATCAAATTACATGTTAATAAATATTTCTGTACATTTTCATTGTAAATATGTTAAGTTCGAGTTTACTGAAAACGTTTATTGATTATCTATCCAACACCGTTAAAATATACAGGGTGCGCATTTCAACTAAGAAAGTTGGTGTTACTGCTTCAAACAAGGAAGTGATATTGAGTGATATACGAGCTAAAAAATGCCAATGCAAAAATATAAATTGACAAGTCGATCGTATTCCAACACAAACAATTTCGTTTATTTTATTGAATTTCTTTCTTTCGTCGTAAACTCACTGTATTTATATTAAACTGCCACCCTCGATACATTAGAACAGGTGATAAATTGAACCCATAAGTTTAATTTTATAACAGAAATTAAGACAAGATCTACACTTTCCGTAGCCACTCTTTATTTCAAAATATAAACTTACCTACTCGGCATTACAAGCAATTGCAAAACATACTTATATTTAGTAGAGCGCAGATTTTAAAACATATCTGCAAGTTTCTATGATATTTCCGTCTATCTCCTGCTTCCTCAGGTGCCTTTTTAAGTGTTCCTTCCTTTTAAATTTAAATAAGCAATGTCCGCATTGAAATCTCGGTTCTTGGCCGCACTCAAATCGCATATGCCTGGATAAATTGTCTCTTCGATTGTATTTTCTATTGCAGATAAGACATTCGAACAATTTCTCTTGAGCTGATGGAACAGTTAAGTAGTACAGCATTCCTAAAAATGAGTAAATGTTGTTATACTGTATTTCAAATTAAAAAACTTAAGTACACGCGTAGCAAAATTATGACATATTTTAAATGCAACTTTATTAAAATACAAACATGTATGAGAAGTAACACTACAGAACAACTAACATATCATATAGTTATCTGCGCACATAAGTTAAGTGTTAAATAATTACAATTGATGAATTGAAGCTATTTGGGACTATTTTTCACTGTTCACAGAGTATTACGAACATTATTATTAACTGAGTGAGTGCATGCGTAAACGATGGCCCCTTAAATGTTCCTTTCTTTTACATCGAAAAAAACATATTTCGCATATAAACTGAGGTTCCATGCCACACTCAAATCGCACATGTCTTCTCAATGTACTAGAATTGTTATATTCTTTGCTACAGGTTAGGCATCTATAGATTTTGGGATTTCGAATGGATACTAAAACGGAATAAAATTATTTTAAAATTAGGGATAGAAATAGCTGAATCACACAATATCTAACTATTGTTCTAATTTCAACCATGTGATCAAACAGAATCAACTGTAAACTACAGTATTTACTACATGTACATGATGTTACGGTTTATGGCTTAGTTACAGATCATCCTGCCCTAAAAAATATTAACTATAAACATCAACATATTTTTAGATACAAAACTAATAAAATAGAATGCACTCGGCACAAATAACTTATTCCCATTTAAAAGCATTCCATGGTACAAGCACCCATTTTTTAATTATTTATTGTATATGACGGGGTACAACCATGCGCGCCTTTTATATATCTGGGCCACCTAATTTTCGAACGCCTCTGCTGCTTCTGTCCCTTGTCGGGTCAGCGGGATGATGCACAAATTAGTCTTGTGTAAATGGTAAAAGTTTCTACAGCAGCACTTGACGGCGCGATATCCTTTGATATTGTTAATATGCAGCTGGTAATTATTGAGGTTTTACGATGGTGGCCTAGCTCTTTGTTTTTTTGCTATATTTTGACTATTCGTAAAATCAGCAAAAGTAATTCACAGCACGTTCAACACAGAAAGTAATGTAAATATATTTAAAGTAGGTATAATAATAAATACAACAAATAATTATATTAGGTTTCGTTGCCAATTAAATTACAGCTAGTAAAGTAAGTTGAACAAACTGTTTATTTTTAAATTTATTATAAACAATTTCTTAAATATATTTGTTTCTGGTTAAGTGTAACTAATGTACGAGCCTGAATTAATAAAGATCTTCTTTCGGGGTCTCCTTGGAATGTATACGTTTAATATGCGACGTGAGATTATCTTTTCGTTTACATTTGTAAGAACACATGAGGCACTCAAATTGTCGATCCTCGCCACATTCCAATCGCACATGTCTTGATAAAGTATCTTTGCGATTATAAGCTTTTCCGCATTTGAAACACCGATATTTCTTCAAATGTTGAACAGCATAAGCTTCTGTAAACTCTTCATAATAATTTTTGCCAGGGGGCAAAAACGGTTTTGTTCCTAAAAAAATTGAACCTATTATTTGTATTATAAAGACTAGTAAATACAAAGTTACACTTGTTATCACAAAATATAATTCGTCAAAATACAGATTTAGAGTGTCTTTATTTTACAAAATGTATAAAACATTAGTGTTCAAATCAGTTCTCTCCAACATACTCGAAGTACCGTATAAAAATTATAAACTTCAATTTTCCTTTACTAGAAGATCCTAACTTAAACAATGTGACATTTGCAATCTTGTTGTCTAGAAAAAGATTTTACAAATTTACAATTTAGTAGCAGTTAATGCCTAATTGATAATCCTATAAAATAAATTACATATCAACCAATTAATACGAAACGTCATCCCATAAATTATCCAAGAAAGAAAATGAGACATATGATCTACAGCTTCATGTCATATGGTTTAAAATGAACTTTGTGCATGGAAGCCAAATGCCTCAAGAAGTTTCCCTTCTGCCTAGTTTGATAAGAACAAAATTCACACTTGAATTGGGGCTCTTTTCCGCATTCGTTCCTGAGATGGTTTCGTAACGAGGCTTTCCATTTGTAAGCCTTCCCACATGTTGGGCACCGAAAACAGCCGACTACATTGTTCGAATCTGAAAAATGGAATTATTAGTACTGTGGCAAACAAAAAATATTAAATTGCTTACACTCTTACTGTTACACATTCTCTTAGAAATACTAAGCATCGAAATTAACGTATACGTATATTGCATTGTATTTTGATTGAGCGAGATCTACGGCGCGGTTTTCCAAGCATCTCTATGCACTGCAGCTATCATCTGATGTTGTTCCAACCCTAATAGTGTTTTTTAACGTGTTACACATCGCAATGGCACAAGACCTACGACTTTACTTCATATCCGACAGAAGACGCACTTTGAGATTTTTCCCTACCAGTAAAATCTCACCGGCTTCGGCCGAATTCGAACCCTTGGATCTATAGGCAAGTGCGCTACCTACTATACCACCGAGGCCGCCTATACGTAAATACTCTATTATGCATTTTAACAAACAAAACATGTAATTGATTTTACTTTGTGTTTGTGTTTACTTTGTTGTCTCAAAATGTTATACAATGTTTGAGCTGATTTAATCCATACATACGACGCCGACGGTTTATAAAAGTTGTCAATTATCAAACCAATTTTTGAGATGGGTACATTTTTTAATCTTAAAACTTGGATAATTTAATACAAGGTTAATAAGTTGAGAACTTTGTGAATTCGATTAATAAACGGAAACAATTATTTCTTAAGTTCCTACCAATTTTTGTTATACAATTTCAATAGGGTAAACGAATAAACTCCAAAGACTTTCACAGCAACATGAAATTCATTTCAGTCTAGAGACAAATAACTGAAAATATTTAGATATCGTTTATATTTATAACTACCTCAAACAGGGTTAAAGGGGCAGCAGAGTGGGGAACTGTCTTCGAGTCTCCCCGCAATCATTTCCCATATACAATTTAATTTACTTTAATTAATTATTTGAACTATTCAAAATTTCTTAGACGTGTAAACCAGATACCCAAGTGGATCATACTAAAACTAGTAGCGTTTGTTGTACAAGGTGCGCCAATGAAACGGGACGATTTCAAAAAATCAGAAAACATTCAAAAAATCATTCTTTTGTAAAAATTCTTGATGAAAACATAATCTACACGAATGGAAATATTGTGCAAGTGCACAATCGTTCATTTTTTAAAAATAATGTCCGACAAGTGGCTTCCATTTTGTCGCACACATTTTCGCAGCCTCGTTGCAAAGCTGCCCATAACATTGCGCAGCATTTCTAGCGGTATTGCGGCCACTTCACGTCGAATCCTTTCTTTTAATGCCTGGATAGTCCTTGGGTGGTTATTTTGAAACACTTGCTTTTAGGTACCCCAAAGGAAAAAGTCGCCTGCAGACAAGTCAGGAGAACGAGGTGGCCAGGGAATATCGCCTTTCTTGCTCATAAGACGACCGGGGAACGCCTGTCTTAGTAAACCCATTGGCACTCATGCTGTGTGGCATGTCGCACCATCTCGTTGGAAAATCGGTATTTCATTTCTGTAGTTCTCGATTGCAAGGAGAAAAAAATTGTTCAACATATTGACGTAACGATCAGAGTTCACAGTTACTGCGTTCCCAGCTTCGTTCTCAAAAAAATAAGGGCCGATTATCCCTAACGAAGAAACGGCACACGACACAGTTACTTTCTCTGAATGTAGGGGTCTTTTGTGTAATTCCTATGGGTCATTGTCTGACCAATAACGAAAATTTTGTTTGTTGACGGAGCCACTAAGATGAAAGTGGGCTTCATCACTCATCCAAAGATTATGCAGCATGTTATCGTTTTCACTGATGCGCTCTAACGTTTGTTCACAAAACCTTAATCGAGTAGCGTGATCTCGAATGTTGAGAGGTTGCACAATCTGAATTTTATATAGATGGTAAAGGTCTTTATGTAAAATTCTTCTCGTAGTGCTGTAGGTTAATCTGAGAGTTAAGCTTCGTCGTCGAACGGATCTTCGTGGACTCTTCCAATGAATTACCTACGTACCGTTTGAATATTCTCTGGAGTGCGCGCAGTTCTGGCGCTGCCACCTCTTTTTTGTGTTGTTGAACCATTGCAACAACTAACTTCCCGCTCTCTAGATTCACAACGTTGATGGCCCAAGCCCGCCTCCCCTATACTTTTTCTGCTGTGGCGTTCCCAAATCGTCCCGTTTCATTGGCTCACCTTGTATCTATCTATTTAGAAAAACTGTAAAACTCATAACGTAGGTATCTATAATACAGAGTGTGGAAAAACTGCTAATTATTATTAAAGGGCACATAGTACTATATGCGGTTTCAAGTTTTATTAATATACAACCCCAGAAAATTATGCAAACTCTCGAGACCCCTTTGGACTATTGCATTCATAGGTGAGACCGACAGCTTTGGCGTGTTTTCCAAAGCACAGCTTGTCGCTGCACTAGTAAATGGGCCACCTAATCTACTAGCAACTGGCTCCACCAGCATTTGGGTATGCGATTTGAACTTTTGTGTTTGGAGTTAACTAAAATAAACGTAGAATTTCCTGTGAAGCTTACAATCTGGTAAACTGATATCATAAGTCAGCAAGAAAAGCATTATGATACATAGTACGTGTAACAATAACCTCGAGGATATCCTTTAAAAACTCATGCACCATATTCCTAGAGGTAAAGAAACTTAGCAAAAGCATTTTTAGATAATTCGATCAGTTTGTCACTACGACGAATATTTTTTAAATCGCTTGCAAGAACAAGTGCTCATTTAAATTTTGTACCATGCCAGAAGACAGCATACTATGCAAGCGAAGCACTGTAATTATTTAATAGTATCTACTTAAGCACTAAAACTATAAATACTACGAGAATTTTAGCATATAAGGGAACGGTGAAAACGGTGTATTTCTAAAATTAAAAAAGACAATTTATTAAAACTACTTTGAGGACTTTGTGTAAGTTGGCCAAAGCCAAAAATTGCTTAGGATGCACTAAATTACTTTTTACTACTTGCTACACTTTTACTCTGGCTCAGAACTTTTGGATCAATCTTGCATCTCGTATTTACTGTATACATGCAAGTACTACAGATTCTCAGCGTTACTATGTTAAGCGAAAACTAATGAGTGCGACAACGAATAGTACAAAAAATTCTAAAGTCCAACAAATACAAAAATACAAAAGTGATTTTAAATTAACCTATTGATATTTTTAAACTATATTTAAGGATATGTGGAAAACTGCCCACGAATGCATTCTAAATTGGCTTCCTTCTTCGTTCCACTAATTATTTACCCGTCCCTTCTCCTTCCTTATAGTCTCAATGATTTTCTATGTTTCTAGGGGATGAACCTTTGACTAGTTTAAGTACCGGTATGTAGTAATATATAAACCTGGGGTGGCCACGCTACTTGATAGTCCGAGCCATTTTTCAAAATTTGAAATTTTTCGCGAGCCGCAATTAAATACCTATTTAAAAGGTATGCAAAAACGGTACTAAAAAATTTTTTTTACAGAAATTATATTTATTGAAAACATATAAATGAAAGTACAAAATATGTGTATTGAATTTAAATATTAAAAATTAAACACATTTATTTTACTTCTCTTGATAATTCTTTAAAATTTGGTGAATAATTGGTGACAGCACTTCTCAGTAATTCTTTGAGATGCTGGTTAGTTAATACTGATCGGTGTTTGGATTTCACGAATTTTAAAGTGGAATAAAATGATTCACATAAGTACGTTGTTCCGAATATTGAAATAATTCGACAAGCAGCCTTTTTT
This sequence comes from Limonius californicus, assembly GCA_014611495.1. Lineage (NCBI taxonomy): Eukaryota > Metazoa > Arthropoda > Insecta > Coleoptera > Elateridae > Limonius > Limonius californicus. The sequence continues at coordinate 16,443 of JABXWE010029206.1, read as the reverse complement.
AATTCAGGTACAAGTTTCCAAAATTCAGTAATCGACGTCGACTTATATTTTAATTGTAGAGCTTGATCTTTTTGCATCTCTATTAATTCTAATTCTCCAGATGCTTTTTGGGTCATAATTAGATTGGAAATGGAAAAACTCACCTTGAATTATGTTAATTTCAATGGATTCAGAAAAAAATCAAGAGACGATTTAAAATATTTCAAGTCTTGAAATCTATTTTGGAATTCCGTCAATATTCCTTCTAGCATTTTTAAATACTCGTTGAGTTTTTCTTGTTTAATATTGGAACAAATTTTTTTAATTCGAGTAAAATGACAAAATGTTTTATTTTTAATGTCCTTTTGAAAAAGTTGTAATTTAGTTTGAAAACTAAATATACACTGTGAGAGGTCAGATATTATTTTATCTTTCCCCTGCAATTGTAAATTCAGTGTTTGCAAATGCTCCATGACATCAGTCAAAAACATTAAGTCTTGTAACCACTCGCCATCGTCCAATTCTGAATAGGTTATTTCCTTTTCTTTTAGAAATGCAGTTATCGGATCAAACAAATCTACAAAACGATTTAATACGTTGTAGCTAGATAACCATCTAACAATGCAAAAGAAATTAATGTCATTTGGAAGTTCTTCGTCCTTTAATTCTTGAAGGAAATTTTTGAATTGTCGATGATTTTTTGCATTGGTGCGAATGTAATTTACAATGTGTAACACTGTTTTCATAACATCAGGATATTTTAATTATTTTGTAACGAGATGTTCTCGGTGAATTATGCAGTGAATCGGTATGAATTGTGGAATTTGAGAATCATCTCTTAAAAGCCCAATAAGACCGATTTTTTTACCCAGCATTGCCGGAGCTCCATCAGTTGCAATGCTTACAAGTTTATTAAGAGGCGCATCAAAAGTTTTCATTATGGAATCTAATGCATTTTTAATATCGACACCGCGGGTTGACTCTTGAAGTGCTACTAAATCTAATTTAAAAGACATTTTGAAACACATACGGAACGATAATAATTTTTTAAAATATAATAGCACAAAAATGAAAAGGGAACTCGGGTACATTTATCGAGAGCCACAAATAATCCTTCAAAGAGCCGCATGTGGTTCGCGAGCCGCAGGTTGGCCCCCCCTGATTATAAACATTGGGCGCAATCGAATAGAGGAAGATTTCTAAGGCCTCCTACACATTTATGAGGCAATTATCGATAGTGCGTACAGTCCTATGCCGATTAAATTTGCGGGTGGCGTTTAGCAGTACAAACTACCGCAAAGCTTGAGCTGTTATACCGCTCCCTTTCTAGCCTCTTAAGTCACATAGGCTATTAGAGTGAGCGTAAGTCTTCCAGAACATTGCAGTATAGGTTATGAAATGCACTGCGGTTACGCGTAAAACGAAGACAGACAGCACTTACAGAGCTCAGCATTTCCAAAACTAATAAAGTTATCATTTACTTTCATAAATTTATTGTTGATCTTATGTATATATAAATTAATAAATTTAATACCAGTACTGTTAAAAAGTTAGCATAAGCATAAGGGGTTGAAAAATGGTTCATGCCAGTAAACAAACGTTTATATTTAAACCAATTTTCTAATGTCACACTAATAGGTAAGCAATTATCCTAATGCACAGTGTAGTTGCTGTTTAATTAGCAGACGGACAGTTTGTTGTCCAATTATTGGTGCGGCAGTGGTTATTAGATTGTTAGCGATTAAACTATTTAATAATATTAAAACCAAGCGGTTACTGCTAATTAAGTGCCATAATAATATTCTTCTAATTATTTGTGTAATCTTGCGTCAATATATGTGATTTAATATTAGTAATTCTAGACTTTCTAACATTTGCAATAAAGTGTAATACGAGATTAAACTGTTTAATAGTATTAAAACCAAGCGCAACTTATTTGTAGCCGCTGGTTTCTTGAGCTCGTGGGCGCTAATCTTGGTTCGGCCGGTTATTTCATTTACCTGTGAACTTTGGACCCGCAAATTTAGATAGCATCCTACTATAAATGTGTTTCTGTAGAAATAACTAAAAGTAGCTTTTAATCGCCTAGTATATTAATATAATTAAACTTTTATCATAATAATATAGAACAGGACATCAATATTATCTACTACACAAACGTTTAATAATCATTGTTTGTAATATGTTTACGGTAAACTTTAACTGGTTTAACAATTTAATTATCCATTGAAACCAATGCACTGGAATATTCTAACAGGTTTTGGTAATCATTCATTCATACAACTATAGAAATGCGATGTTACATCAACATTGATCCCTAAAATGTATGTCATTATTTGTGAGCAGCTGAATTTTACATGCAGTATATTTCGTGACAAAGAACTTGTTAATAGTGCAAAATGTCTAACTATAAAGATGTATCTTAAAATTTCAAGGTGGCAAATTTGAAGAAAGTTTATTTCTGTCGAATTCTCGATTACATGGAACTATTTAAAAAAAACCACTGATTAAACAACCCTAAATTAAAAATTAATACTCATTCCTTTGTGCTTGCTAATTATATGACACTTCAAATTGTATTTTCTGTGAGATTTATATGTGCAGTAGGGGCAATTAAGCGAAGGAATTTTTCCACATTCTCTGCGATGTCCCAGCATATAGTATCGATAGTTAAACGATTTTCCACAATGATCGCACTTGTGGGAGCTTTTGTTGTCACAACGATCTGCAGAATATGAAGCTGGTGCGGTTATAGGTGCACCCTTACAGATTCCTAAAAAATTATCGATATTAGACATACGATAAACCCAGATTGGTGACGTATTATTATTAATAAATGTTGAGCTGATGTTGACGCGGAATATGTAACCTTATTTAGAACCAAAGGAAAAGGTTTTCTTTCGGGCAATTTTCAACTTCTTAGTTAATTATTTATTAACGTAGTATTACAGGGTAGTAAAAAATCCACGATTAATGTTAGTTATCAGACAATCAGACATCAACGCATTTAGTTTTCGCACCTATAATTCTTATTCATGCATTCCAGCGGAAGTGAATCAACAAGTCATACTTTCCGCGTTAACAGCGAAAATACCAAAAGTTAAATTAATCTTTAAAAAGCACCTTACATGCCACTACTACGCGAAGTTCCCTCTAAAAATGACACGCAGCGCGTAATATTTGAGTATCAGGTTGCCACATGAAACAGTTTTCCGCAGAGATGTACATATATGTTGGCCTAACAACAATATTCAAGTCGTGAGTGTGAGTACCTTGTATAATCAAACTAAAAATCCCCTAAATAAGCAGCTCTCATTAAACACTAATATTCATTCCTTTATGCTTGCTAATTATATGACACTTCAAATTGTATTTTCTGTGGGATTTATGGGTACAATACGGGCAACTGAGCGAAGGAATTATTCCACATTCTCTGCGATGGACCAGCATATTGTATCGATATTTATATGATTTTCCACACTGACTGCATTTGTACGGTTTTCTGCTATCAAAGCCTTCTACGCAGTATGAAGCTGGTATGTTTACAGATGCTTCCTCACACATTCCTAAAAACAAATCTATATTAGCCAAACGATGACAAAAAAAAAACAGTTAAATTGGTGATGTATTACTATTGTGAAAACACATTTAATTTTATTAGTTATTTTAAGAAACATAGAAAATACAGGGAACGGGTCAACCAAAATTAGCACCCGGTATAGAGAAAAATTAATAAATTAATTATTAAAAATTCTATAATTAGTGCAATTTGCGGAGGTGTACCAATAAGTAAGATGTCAAATTTTACTGGTAAAATTAACAGCTAAACTACAAACAATTCCTTCAATAATTTTGTTCAAATATTGCGTTTATTGCAGCAGCACACTTTTTAAAGGTAAACATAATGCTAATCGGGATCTGTAAAAAATTGAAACAACTTTATCGATAAATAGGTATCACTAATTTTTTTATTTTTATTTTACACAAAAACACTGTTTGGAATAATAGGAACAAGAACAATGCAACTTACAACAAGTAGTTGTATGTATTTCTAATTTAATTATTGTATATCTGTGCTATAATGATTTGGAGTTTGTGCATTAAACACATGTACGTATTTAATATGGGCATTCAGAATATATTTTTGGTGAAATTTCTTGTGGCAAAAGTTGCATTCGAACCGAGGCAGTTTTCCACATTCGTAATTTACGTGACTGTTTAGATGGTGCTTGTGTTTGTAGCTCTTATTGCACTTAGGGCAAAAATACCGCATCGACTTCATATCCAAAGTGTCTAAACCTACAACAAAACAATGCGTTATTTATTGAGGAAAACGTTGAAAACAGTATTTTAAATCCTACAAAGATGTAATTACAGATTATTTTATTTGGTAAATATTCACTTTTGAAACGCGTATGTGTAACTCGATTTATTTAGTGTTTGAGTGAACGAGATTGTCATATGTGTTTTATTCAGTTTGGCCAGTGGTTGAAGTCTCTGCTACCAATAGCATGTACGAATTTGCCATTATATTTCATATCTATTTAATAGATTTAAGCTTAATACCATAATACGTTAGTACAGCTAGTCTCACCATACAATGAAATACCTAAGTATAAACTTTATAGTATTACTAGCCTGTACCTTGGACACGGGAAAGACTAATTCACACCAGAAACATTTATTCAGTCACAGGTTTAATACATTACATAACATTACCATAACGACGAATGAGGTCACTCTTTGAACATACACCGCGTCGCCGTTGAATCTATTGATGCTGACGTTTCGCTAACCGTTGCAAGTAGCATTATCAAAGCGTAACTTGACATTACCATAACAACCTTTAGAATGGGATGTAAACCAGGCGTATGAAGTATACAGCCGTTCATGGTATTCTATTATGCTGCAGCTCAATAGCAGCTTCTTTGTATAAAGTGAATTCTGCTAGCGCATACGTTTGTGGACATGTGCACTACACGTGCGTGGTTCAGACCCCACGGTAAGTTGTAGGTCCCGCTGCCTCGTAGCCTCAAGCAAGTAGGTATGTATGTGTACTAAATGTTCTCTTCTCAGTAGTGGCTGTGTATTATTACTCCTGTTAGCACTATAAAACTATGTTTTAAAAACAAATACATTTTCTGAACAACGACTAAAGTGACAGTTTCCTCTAGAGTATTTTGAATTCCGTAAAATAAATGCTGTGTCCACTACACTAACATTTATTTAAACTCCAACGAAAGATTTGTCCGAGAATTTCAATCTCAAAATTGAGAATTAGCGTTTTCCAACTTCCGCTTTCTAAAGCTAAAGTTCTTCTAAAAGCCTACTGATTTTGATAAATTTTTAATAAAACTCTAAATTTTAAAAACGGTCCAGCTGATTCCGTGGTATATCTGTCCATGTGCTTACATACACATTGGTAAATATTTTGTAAAAACACCTTTTTTGGGTTCTTGGTGTGTAAATCTTTAAAATATTAAAATATATTTTTTAAAGTAATGAATGCTTTCTCTATACAATATACATATGGTATTATTGTCATTGAAGTTTTCACAAGATTGTAGGCCCATCGCTTTAAGCAGATATGGTGTGAGGAAAAACTAAGCTGGTATATGCTGTTGCGCAACAGAGCTCGACCCTGCGGGTTACCGTGTTGGTGCGTAACCGTGCTTGACCTGCCTGGTGTGCGCGTGCGTGTAGAGCCTTATTACAGCCGTAACACGAGCAGTACCATTAATTTGACATCTAATGGCAAATGGAGACAGGGACCCAGAAGCGACCACAGAAAGAATCAGAAAAATGTCTGGTCTCAATTCCAACCGGGAAAGTTTTGGATTATTGTATCCGTAGGCTGACTCTCTTACTACTGAACCATCCCGGGTATCTGAATATAAAAGTAAAGGTTTACATTACAATTACAAAACAGAAGATGTGCTGGATAATTTTACAAGCAAGCCTAAAAAAAACTTGTTCTGTATCGATGCAGTTATAATATAGATAGTATTACCAGCAAGTTGGATGTGGAGCAAACGAGCAATCGGCAATCAAACAATCGGTCATGAGCAAATTACTTAGAACCACGATTTTCCGCAATAGTAATGGGAAATTCTACGGCATGTGTGAATCCAAATAGAAAATTCTTTTGCCAAACTTTACTAACATAAACTTTTTAACTCTGAATAGTAGAAATTCGCTTAAATTTCATATTTCGCATCTTTTATAGGTAAATGATAAAAAAACTACCCCTGCAGGTATTACAACCGCTAAAATTTACTTTGCAACTCCTCAATTCTGATATGATGGACTACGGAAGAATTCATAATGCAATATAATTGCGCAAATAACGGTAAAGTCCAAACCAACTGTTTCGCTCATTTACAATATTAAAACAAAACGATAAGGGTTGCTCCAGTTATCTTGTATTCACACACAAAATATTTACTTCTGAAGAAATAACTTAACACTCGCAAGGATTTATTTATTAAAATGTGTAATAAATAGAACTGCATAAGGCTATCTTAAAGAGGTTAACTATTACTACCTTGGAGTTATTGGTTCATATCTGACGACTATAAAGCTAAACATGTTTTTAATTTGAAGAATACCGTAAGGTACATACAGTGTGCTCTTTTTACTTTATTAAAACGTTGTATCACGAACTAGTTTCTTCAGTCTGAATATGGTTTTTGTGTAAGATACGGAACAAAAACTACAATTTAATGATAGCAAAACGTCTCACAGCAGCGTCCTGCTATTAAAAATCTTGAATGAATTTAGAAATACTCCATTCACGTTTGTCAAGCAATTAAAACTTTCACTTTTACCAGAAGGAAATGATAGGAAACCCGTAATGTTAAATTGTAGCATCTGAATTATATTGTGCTGACTAGCAAATAATTGTAGTAAATGAAATAAAATACTAATATAAAAAGTGCTCTCAACGTAAGCCAGAAATATAATAATACATAGTACTATGTTACAAATTTTAACTTCTAATTACAAAGATACATTATGTACTTTTTGGTAGTGGCCTTTGATATGATCTTTTCTTTTAAATTTCGCTTTGCAATAAGGGCACTCAAATCGCCTTTCCGTCCCGCACTCGTAATGCATGTGCCTGAGTAGATTATGTCTTCTCGTATATATCTTTCCACAATTAATACATATGTTGGTTCTTGTCTGATTTTTTGCGAGATCTAAAATATACAAAGACTTATAATAGAGTTTGAAAAAGACAGAGGATATAACTAGAACGTGGAAAAAAATTGAAGCACTAAAATTAGCAGATCGAAAAAAAAATGGCAACAGCAGATTAAACTAGTTAGGTTCTATCAAACGTTTCTTAAGATTCCTTTACTTTTCGTAATACAAAATAGAAAATAATTAATTACAGTTCAATATGTTCATAAATTCCAAAACACAAACAGTAATACAGATAAAACTATAATAAAGGTATATAAATTGCAGATCCATTAACAGCCATTTATTCTTCAGTTCGGTTGTAAAAAACTAATAAATGGGAATAATCGTCTTGTGGACATTGGCACAATGTTTCTTTAAATTGTCCTTCCTTTTACATTTATACGGACAATATGGACACTGAAATGTAGCTTGTTTGGCACATTCGTAATTAATATGCCTCGACAAATTGTAACTTTTGTTGTACGCTTTACCACAATTACTGCAGCTGTATATGCTCCTCTGATTGTTATAGCCTATATCTAAAAATAACACTTTTGTAGTACAGAAAAAATAATTCAGTTTTACACAGTTTTTGTAAGTAATTCGTATGTCAAGAGTGCATACCAAAATCAACTGCTATTGGTACTGTTACAACTAAACTGACATTACTGTTTCGGTTACAAACTACTTAACGGGCCACAAAATTCTCTAATTCATACTTCAAATTTTTTATAGAAACAAATTTTACTTTTAAAGCTGAAATTTATTATCACATACATATTTTAACACTAAACAAAACCAAAATTATGTTAAAATTATTAATTTAATTTATAATAATGTCTGATGTAACAGCAGGCAATGTTTCCTAAGAGTGTCCTTCCTTTTGCATTTGTAAACACAATGACTACACTGAAATTGGGGTTCTTTACCGCACTCGTAGGTAATATGTCTTGAAAGATTATAACTCTGATTATACGTCTTGCCACATCTCGTGCAGCTGTAGAGTTTCTGATTTTGTTCTGTATTGAATCGATCTGAAAAAGAATGCTTTACTAGGTGAGGAATGAGTTAAGAAAATTATTTTAATTCACAGTTTCGATATCAAGAATGGCACACACTGATAAATGTTTAAAAAAAAGTTAAAAATAACGTTGATTATTAATAAAAATTAGCAAATACCGTATCAAAAAATAAATTAAGTAGGAAATAAATACAAATAATCTACTGCGAATTTCACACAAAACACATACACAATGTCTCCTTATAATGTTTCTAAATAGCACTTTGATAGATTCTTATACAGGAAAGCAATTGAAAATGCATGAGACTTGTATTTTAGAAAATATACACAACGAGGACTTTGCCACCGCCAATATTTGGTCGTTGTACCCCGTAAACGTATTATTATGAAAAATTAAAATTTAAAAGATTAAAAAAAATATATATAAAACTATCAAGGAATGTTCAAAAACTTGAAATAACCGCTACCTACTGTGGAATTGACCGGAAATGGTGGTTCAAGTAAATAAACTTTAGAAAACCACTTATCACCACGATAGTTAGAACACTTAAATAAGTATTTCGGCAAACAAGCTGCCATCTTCAGCAGGAACTTGGACTAACTAAAATAATTTGACTGGGAAATATCTTTGGAGATAAGTCCTTCGTCAAGTCAACAATTAAAGTCCAATGATTGCACTTCTATTGTTGAATTGGTGAGGAACTTATCTCTAGAGGTATTCCTCAGCCAAGATATCTTCCGCTGAGTTGACTTAACGACTACCAGGTAGCCGGGACCGATGGCTTTGACGCACCCTTCGAAGCTTGGCCGATCGCTGTTGGTGGTGCCACATTATGGGCCGCATATTCTAGTAATGACCAGAGGCTGCGTTGCTTAACTTTGGTTGCCCATTGACGTACTCCATTATATTTTGGCTATGCGACCGATACATGCTAATCCAAAGCTGGCCTTCATAAATGTTCGTTATATCCAGGATTTCGTACCTGAACTTTTCTTAAGCGAGTTAGACTGTACAATCGAAAATCAGTACTAAGTAGGTATGTCGCCGTCATCAATCCTGTCGCTCCATCAGAAGCATAGAGCGTCGTTTACGGTGACGATTCTTCGGCATTTTCGCCTATGTGGTAACAGAGTTGCCAAATCTGTACCGAAGTAGGTATGTACTGGTTTAGAAATTATAAACAACTGTATGCATATTTATTCGATTGCCTATGCCTTAAATTAAATCTTAAAACTTCATCCTCACCATCTTTTTCCAATTAAGTGCATTCATATTTGCAATAAAAACAATGTAATTACAGTAAACCCTTGATTTTGCGAACCTCGATCTAACGGATTTCGGATTTAACGGGCAAAATTTGTCATACATGAGAATTAACACCCTCTTAATTTTAAAATGCTTTCAACCAAGATTCGCCTATAATTAAATTAACAGGATTTTTTTGTAATTAATTCACTGTTAATTTTAACTATTTTTAACGAAGAGGCCATATGTTGGTGAAAACACTGCAGTAATTTCGCCGACATAAATAAATATTACATAATTACAACTTGTACAGTATATTATAGTTAAATGCAACAGTCACAGCTCGGAAATAACGTTCGGCGAATGATTAGCACGTGATCACGCCGCATCTGATGCGGTAATTGTAATTAAATAAATGTGTCTACAGTAAAACGAACTAATATGTCAATTATTTAACATGCCCATTCGGAGAACGTATTTTATTATACAACGGATTTCCGGGAAATCTACAAACAACTGACTTTAACTAAACAAATATAGGTACGTGTTGTTACGAAAGTCCTCCATGTGATTTCTGGATTGCTTTTCTATGTAAAATGCTAGAGAAAAGTCATTTTTCTTACTTTCTTGATTCTCAGGAGTCATCATTGACAGCCTTTTCGTCCCACTGCCGGGCATCGGCCTCTTCTCTGCCACGTGTTTCTCCTCAGCGCTAAGGTAGAAACACGGGGGACCTACAGTTTAACGCCGAATCCGATCGACAGAAATTCCCGAGAAGGTTTTTAGCATTACGATCCAACGGTTGCAAGCCAGATTGGGAAATTGTGTGTGGTGGGTTGCAGACAAGATTTTTATAAATCTGCATAGTTATGCTTAGGTTTTGAACCAAGCCAGAATCGACATTTTACTCAGAAAGCGAGCGCTCTGCCAACTAAGCTACCACCACACTCCATTTCTCAGGAGTACGGTCCAGTAAGTGTTGGAAGCCCTATAGTTTCCATCAATTAATTAATAATGTCTTAAAATGTTGGTTTGAGAGCAAAACGAGAGCATTAACGACATCAAAATATGCAATAAACAACTGTAAATGCTGATATAATAATTGTTAATTGTAAATTTTATTATTACCAAACTTTTAACATAATCATAAACAGAACCTCAACAAAAGAAAAAATAAAACCACTGCAATAGTTTGTATAGAAGTGTGACAATTTTCAAATTAAATATGTAATGATAAAATTCAAGTACATATTTAAATGGCTGTGCAGCTCTTACTTTTTCTCCATAAGAAAAATTCAGTCTCATGCAAAAAATTAAACTACGTCAATTCCTCAAGGGTATTTTTGATGATGTTTTAATAAACAATGGGTTTTCAGATTGTCCTTCCTTTTACACTTGTATGGGCAGTATGGACAAGGAAATTTTCTTTCTATTCCACATTCGTATTTAACATGCCTCAAAAGATGGTATTTGTTGTTGTAAATTTTAGCGCAGTCGTTGCAGCGATACGAAGCACGGTACAAATCTGAAAAATCATATATTTGAAAACAACTACAAACTCTTTCACAAAATAACTACTGTGTACGTAATTCATTTTTAGATTATAATTAGAGAGCGGATAAAAAAGCTTAAAAAATGTGAAAAAATCATTTAAAAAAGCACAAAATTTAGAGAAAAAAAGCATTAAAACAGGAAAAAAGCATTTAAAAAGAATTAAATCAGAAAAAAAAGCATAAAAAAAACTATAATATTTTTTAATGTTTTATATATTTATTAATATTTTTTCATAGAAATTCTACAACAGCTTAAAACAAAATAAAACATATTTTCTTTAAGTAATATATTATATCTTCTTAGAGTGCTTTATCTCTTACGAGACGTAGAGATCTTCTCTCCTATGCCTGTGTTGCGCGTTTAAAGTACCACAGACATAGAGGACCTACAGCTTAACGTGGGCTCCGAACCACGGGAAGTGTACACACTTCAACTCCAGAGAAGTTATACTAGGCAGAATACCTCGCTGGTTTGCCATTGCCTTGCGAGGGAGAACGGCCGTTAAAAATCCGATGTTCCTGTACTGGGAATTGAACCCAGGACCTTCGGCGTAGAAGTTTAACGCGCTAACCTCTAGCCCACGGCCGCCTCTAATATATTATATAGGAGTAGGTATTTAAAAATGAAAGTGCTTTTTTTTATAAATTTCGAAATAACCACAATCTATTCATGAAAACAGTTAACCACTAAATGTTGTTCTAAGTGTTCGATCGTAAAATTATGCCTTCTATCGCTCAATAAATTTTTGAAGGCAGAAAAGCTTCTCTCCACATCCACACTTGTTATGGGCGCATCTTTAAATTTAGCTATTATAGCTGGATCCATTTGAAAATCGGAAACATTGTCTCCACTCAAAATTAAATTTATTTTATTTAATATTAAAAATCCGTCATTTTTGCAAAATACTTGTTCTGATTTTAATTTGATTTCTTGGCCAATGCGCCCAGGTACTTGAGAAATTGCATCTTTCAAATTGTATATTAGGTTTGTAAATTCATGCAACGACATTCCCTGCTTTTCTAAAGATTTTATTGTGTAGCTCACAAAATTTAAGTGGGATTTTATGAAAGTTAAATTGTTTTGAAGCTCTTGTTCCTTGATAACTGTTTGGCAGTCTTTCACTGATTTGCTTGCCGTCTCGGGAAATTCGAATATAAAATTTTTAAACCCTTCAAAATTGTTCGCATAGTACATCGCAGCATCTAGCCAAGTTCCCCATCTTTGTTAGCACTGGTTCAGGGGGTAATGGGACATCAGGTAATCTCTCCTTGAATAATTGTACCCATAAATGAGCTTTTATAAATACTTTTTTCCATTTTTAATTAAATCATTTACCAAAGAAAATTTCAATCTTATTGTTTCAGCAATTCGATTCAATCCATGCGCTAACTATGTACAATGTATTAAATTTTCCTAGAAAGTTTTCAGGTTAGAGGCAGCTTTTATCATATAAGGTGCTGCGTCGGAGAGCATTAGTAAAATTTTGTGACTTGGTACTGCCTCCGGCAAAAAAAGCTAGTCAGTCCATCATTAATGAATTTTGATATATATTATTGTTAGTTTTCTTCAATTCCCTTGTACATATCAAAAAACTATTGGCCGGAATATCTTCATTCAGAACTCCTATTATTATCAAATTAGCAACATACCTACCACAAGTCGGTGGTTTCATCCACACTAAACCATAAATAATTGTTGTTTATGATTTCTTTTATTTTCTGTATGGTTTCATTGTACGCAAGAACTACATATTTTTTTCTTAGGGTGCTTTCATCAGGAATGTGCATTTTACAATATTTTTCCAAGAATGATTTAAATGCAATATTTTGTAATTTTTTAAAGGGATATTCGATTTTAAAAGTGTTTTGCACATATCTAAATTAAACTCCATTTGTTCATCGTTTGTTAAAGATGACGCTAAAGATTGTGCAATTATTGTCAGCGGTTTCATTGATTCAGCTTTGAACTTTTTCAAACGTTCTTGGTGTAGTGTTCTTCTTACATGTTGTATAATATTATAGTTTTTATCGCATTGAATCTATAAAATAAAAATCTTGAGAAGTTACGATGCAGTTAAGAATTAAAATAAAACTTACCATTTTTAAACATGCTTTACAAAATAATTTATTATTTTCACTTCTTAACTTTGGATGGTTTTTAATCCATTCGTGTATGGTGGGTTTCACCTTTGGCATTATTGGTTTGTAGGTTTTTCCGGTAAATAAACACAAATTAATACACCCGGTCACAGTACACGACTATCCATGAATATGCTGATGAATTCTCTAATAAAATTTATGCACTCGTCTGTGGTTCCCCGACCGGCACACAAGGGGTTTCCCCATCTTAGTACGATACACGCATATACTAATTTTGATAAATAAGTTAAAATGTTTGCGGGTCAATTCAATAGTGGGGTTTTTTAAATGCATTTTCAATATGAAAATTAACGAAAAACGATACATATGCAATAATTATTCTTCAAAACTTTAAGAAAATGCTACAATTAAGCATAATAATCTAAATAAGCCTAAAAATTAAAAATAAGCACAAAAGGAACAAAAAAGCAAAAAAGCACAAAAATCTTAATGCCAAATTATCACATTTTTCATGATTCGTACACATTTTTAGAAATTATCTCGATGCTATAAATATTAAGCATAAGCATAATAGCTAGAAATCCGCTCTCTACGTTATAATTGATCGATTTTACAAGTACAGATTGTGTGTGGATTTGTGATTTAAGGGTACCGTTTTCAGGTGTATTGCACTTTTAAATATGACATTCGACAGGCCATTGTAAACAGCACCAATAATTCAAAATGTTATAATCCATAGCGTATATTTCTCTGTATTACTTACCACCTCCTTTGAATGAGTAAATTGCACCAATTGTATACCTCCTGATCTTTAGTCCGATAAGTATAAGAGTGAGATATCAGATTTCCACGCTTATGACTACTGTATTTGTAATTGTTAAAGAAACCTTTAAAAATATTGAAATTGATCGATTATAACAGGTAAATAATTTTCACCTATGGATCACATGTGCAAATATGGATCAATTTTTTTAGACAATACTTCAAGTTAAAACTTACTATTTTATGAACTGACCTGCGAACACCTAATACGAGTACATATAAGAAATCCAACGTAATCAAAAACAATTATATAATTTAGATACTTTATTTATAGAAATCATGTTGACAATATATAACAGAAAAAAATAATCAACAAACATGGGGAAAAAGTTTACTCCAGGTATTTCGCTCGATGTTTCAGTACGCAGTGAGTCTTAAGATTGTCCTTCCGGTTACATTTGTATGGGCAATAAGGGCACGGAAACTTGCGTTCATTTAGGCATTCAAACTTTACGTGCCTCATTAGATGCTTTCGGTTGCTATAGACTTTACCACAGTTCTGACAATGAGGAATTTTGAGGCCGGTGTTCGTTGCATCATCGTAGAAATCTACAATAAATTATTAAATTTAATTAACTGGTCCAAATAATCTGTAAAGAATTTAATTAGTAGAAACTACACATATTGTATTTTATGTAATCTTTCCTTAAAGTACATCCAGTTACATTATATTATAAACTGAATTAATACAAACTAATTTCTTCTACATTTAAATAGTCTAATAGGTAGGTGTACTGTATATAATGACATAATAAATTCATTGCTTTCATAGTGGGCATAGTCTGAAAGTAATCATTTTTAGTAAAAAGCGATTGGATTATAAGACTTTAATAAAATCGTTACAACGTTCTATTAAAATTACATTAAAACTATTGTGAATGTAAAACAGAAGACCTCTATTATGGTCTGTAAAACAATGTAAAGAAAATAAAAACCTTTCTGCACTTTTATATGGTGTATTATTTGGCATATGGCATATTTACATGCCTGTAGCTTTGTACTGGACTAACAGGCGGCTTTGCTTGATTTTAAGACGGAATAAGATTTCAAAGCTATTTAATATTTTCTAATAGGAGTGTAATTTGTTCGTCGATATTATACGGAACAATTTCTTACTTCAAGTACCAAATTAGTCTTGTTGTTGTCGTTTTTTAATGAGCGAGATCGAGGACGCGGTTTTCCAAGCATCTCTATGCACTTAGGCCACATTTGGCCCATTTTACACCCTAACTATGAATTTTGCCTATCTGGGGTAATTCCAACTCCAGCCATGGTAATGGTCTTAGTTGCAATTGAAATATACTTAAATTTAAAAAAGGCATAGGCATTTAAATTTTCATAGTCGTTATATTTTTAACGTATTTCCAGTTGCAAGTTGTTGAAAGGAAAATCTAAAAATTTGAAATTTATACATGATACAATAAACTGCCATACAAAGTGCATAGAACGTTTTAGATACTTTAGACTTAAAAGTTACAGAGCGTTGCAGTTAGAGGTCTTCATTTTGTATTCGAATGTGTACTCAACTCTAAACAAACATTATCACTGGTCTTTATTAGAAACATGCTTAAAAAAATAGTGTGTCTCTACGTGCACTTTTTGATGGGCTTTATACGGACAATGTGAGCAACTAAACATAGGTTCTTTACCACAGTCATATCGTAAGTGGCGATTGAGTGCAGTTTTCGAAGAATACCTCTTAGGACACTGTGTGCAGTTAAAACCTTTACTGGCGAGCACCATCCCTAAAACCAAAATACCTTAAGAATGTGACTGTTATATCTTCTAATTACAACAGTAAAGCAATTTGAATGTAGTATTAATACTGCTTAAAATAACTTCAAACCTATTTAAATAGGTTTGAAGATGTTTAACCAGATATCTCAATTCAAGCGCTGTACGCTGAAAACAGTTTCAGGGTTTCAGATTTGAAACATATACCATAAATCGACACATTTACTGTACTTCATCACATTCGAACATAAATCATCCATGCAAATACAAATATTTAAACATTAACCATATGTCCATACTGTCCCAGCATTATAATTTATTCCTGAAATTTGCAAGAACTCTTCTATACTTGCCCAATACGCAGAAGAAAATTTCCTACTGAGGCCATCGAATGGGGAAAAGACGTTTCACTACAGGGTTTACGATTGATAACCGGTACCCATGTCTTAATGTGCCGTCTGAAACTGAAGCACTACACCGATCGCAAACGTATCATATCCTTCCTTTTTTCGGGTGCCAATAGTGGAAATCTAACTGCAATATAAATACTTCGAGGTACCGGCGATCCAAACGAGCTGTAATTCTTGATAGCGGCTGTAGTATACAAAATATCCAACAATTCTATTAATAGGAACAATCATATGGAGTTATATTCTGCATACTTAAAATCATTTTACGATATACAAGGAGTGCGGACTAACGGAAAACTAAAGTTAGATTTCTTGAAATAGATTGCCTGATGTATTGTCACATTTTTACATTCTATGTTGAACATGAAGGAATCGGAAGACTATCGTTTTTAC
>JABXWE010029205.1:0-12063 GCA_014611495.1 Limonius californicus | reverse complement strand
GAAAAAACGTCACGTTCGTCTTTGAATTCACACGCGCGATTGCGCGAAACAAAACACTACGGTCGAAAGTCAAACGTTGACTTTAAATGGGGAACGCTTCGCTCGGTGCCCCATTGGCCTGGTATATCGCGTATAGCGAAGATAACCGATAGCCAACCGAATTACCTCTGCATGGGGAACAAATCAGAGCGTGCCCCGGAAAATAGTTTTGAGGCTGTTAGCCGCGCTTGTGGTGCGGAAGGAAAACTTGATACCATCGTTAAAATAATGCACTGAATTACATGTGAATTTCTTTCTGTGTTTATCTTGGCGGTTGGGTGGGCACGAGCCCTTTAGTACAAGCCGCCACTGCCTTTTAGCAGGAATGAGGTTAGGCTTATCGGTCTATATGACTTGGGCTGGCTGTTTGATCGCCCTCCTCCCTTAGGTATAAAGACCACATTAACCTTTCTCCAAATTTTGGGTATATAGCTAAGGCTGAAACTGGCCTTATATATTTTGCAGCAGGTCCTCTATACCTTTCTGTAGTAAGGCTGGAAAAATGCCATCTCCGCCCGGTGATTTATACGGTTTAAAGGCAAGGATTGCCCATTTGACTCTATTTGTCATAAATATCTTGTTGGCCAGACTTTTGACCCTCGAGTGTGGATGTATTAGTTCTACTACCTCTGCGTCAGTTACATCTGTCCTGTAGGTGCGAGCACCGTCTTTATTGTTAGATAGGTATAGAATTCTGATAGAGACACGATACGAATAATAGCAGCTACAGCAGAGGCTTTAGGTCATGACCCATAGAATTTAATTGTAAGTAGAAGTGTCATACAACTCGGCAGACAGCAATTCTGACAAAGAATCAACCTCATCAAAAATAGATTAAGGAATTCTGATTTACAGGGAGCTGTTGTGCACTGGGATGGGAAATTGTTTCCAGATATGTTGAGTAAAGAAAATATAGAGAGGGCAGCGATTTTGATCAGTTGTGGTGACTATTGTGACTAGTTTTAATACAAGACAGAATGACTTGAATTTAACTAAATATTAAACTACCGTTCCAGAATATTTAGTAATCTGTTTATATAAATAAAATCGCATCCAGTTGTGGCAGCGTTGCAAATATGGTAAGTTCCATGACGCTACCATCAACAATCTTCTCTTACCTATTAACCATGTAAATATTTGGTATTATTTATTATAATGAAAACACAATAAACCTATTTCAAAGAACAATAAATACAAAGTAATAATTTTATTTTAAAACTTGGTATACATGAATACATAGGTAGGTAGATTACATATAAGGCAAACAGTTGAAAAGGCAAGAAATATATATAAGATATTTCAGTCGGCCCATATGGCAATCTTAAGTACTTAATAAGGGTAGTTACTTATACACTACAAAAACTATATCTATAATAAATATAAGTTGTATACTATCCAAGCTCATCCTAATCAGCTTGCATTTTGTTTTAGAAAGAATTGCAACAGTGCTGAAGCACAATAATTTTGAATTAGTTCTGTTTTTATTAACAGGTAATACTCTTTGGCATTCTTTCAAGTATTTTTTTACAACCCTAACTGACTATGATATATATAAAGTAAAGCCTAAGAAGCTGATTTGTTGGACCTACACTTACTAAATTCCACGCATGAGTCTAACCAAACTAGTAAGACAAATGAGAATTGTATCTGGCAAGATTTCATTTCTTAAATCATAGATTTGTGTTAAATGTAACCTTTTTCTGTTGATAAAGAAACACCTCATGGCTTCCCGCGCTTTCCTCCTCAAGGTCGCTTAAATTACCGTCTAAGCTTTGAACCATAGAGCTAGTAAAACTAAACTCCCCCGATTCTTCCTCATTTACGTTCTCTTTACTGTCACTCTGTTCTGTTACTGCCTCACTGCTCAATGATACAGAATCATCATCAATGTGTTTCCCTTCGACATGTTTAATTTCATCAGCAAGGCCAATGTAAACGCCTCTCTTTCCAGGCCCTAAGTAACGAGGATTTTTGTATTCAATCTTGAAACTATCCACATTCAACAGAGATTCCATGCTGTTTTTCATTACATTACAAGTATCGGGGGTTATTTTAATAACTTCCACAGAAGAAAATTGCACAATATACAGATATGGGGCCTGGAAATGGATGGCTTGAGGTAGTCGTGACCATTTGATCTCTGTAACTCTAGAACATCTGCCAAATTCGTCCACAAAGAGCACAAACTCGTGGAAGCACAGCAAGTATTCAGCCGGATTGGTTGAAATCTGGAAGAGCGCCAAAGGAAACGACCCAACCCTGTAACACATAATTGCTTGGCTCAACCGTTTATCCGACTCATCTAGAAATTCGTCGGCGTCAAAATTCCGCAGGTCAATTTCAAAGAACTTATTTGCGCCAACAATTAAGCTGTGCTCAGTGAATAAGATGCAGCTTGTTGGCTCGGCAGTGTCTAGGGCTCGCACGGGTATGAAATCACATAGTTTATAGTCGTAGCTCATTATGATTAACTGCTTAGAGGTGGCTACTGCTAACATGAGATGCTTCTTAGAATTTGACGCTCGGAATAGATGAAAGCCGTCTAAATTGTTCACGGTGACTGCTTTGAAAAGCAATGTTGGTTTCGAACAAGGCGCGCATCGCGTAAGATCGATTAGGTGATTTAGATCACATGCTATGAGGAATTTGTTCGAATCTGCAATCATTACAGCCAAGTTCACGCTGTTTATTATCGAGATTTGATGAACATGTAGAGGGCCTGCTATATGAAGTAAGGCATTGTTGTGATATGAATATAATCCTTCTGCTGTTCCCAATAACTTGGTTTCGTCATCTATATCTACAATGCAGTTAACATCCAGACTGTCATACTTCATGATCAGCTCTCCACTGTATTTTTCTTCGGTTCTATGGAAAACGGCTTGTAGAGCTGTAAAAGGTGATAAAAAATTTAGTTCTATATTATAGAATTATTTAATATTCTCCTTATACTGAGTAGGCCAAGAAAACGGAATTCTATTTGTAGTTAGAACTTTTTTAATTATAAACCGTTTCTAAGAAGTTTACGCTTTAATTGTGGCTAAATCATTAAATGTTAAATGTTATTGTTTATATACTAATGTAGGAATAGTATTGTTGTACTAATCTATTTATATTTTGTAAGCACTTAATTAAGCTTATGGATGCTTGTCTTAGAAGAACCCTGGGATTCGTCGCATAGAAGTACTGTTATTAGGCACAATTGACAAATATATATGGTAGTCAGAGTGTGGGGTTTTAGACGGATGAAAAGTTCAGGTGTTTCGGTATAAGTAAATAATAATTGTATGTTGATTAATTGTTGAATGCAATAAAATGGTGTTTACCCATGTATGTGCTACCTGTAAGGTGGTGGAGATGAGCTTTTGCTATGTGTTGCATAGATGTTGAATAAAGTTATAAATCATGCTATTGTTAGTACGAGGGTTGCCTTTTATATTTCGGGATTAGAGAACAAAAACAAATACTTATCATCGAAAATGGCTTTATTGTTTTTCAAAATAGTCTCCATGAAGATCAATACACTTTTGCATGCGTGGGAACCAATTTTCGAAGCACTTTTTCCACTTCGATTGAGGTATCTCCATTTTGAACGCATCAACCGCTTCTTCAGGTGTCGAAAAATGTTGACGTCGCAATTTATTTTTATGTTCGGGAATAAAAAGAAATCATTGGGTGCCAAATCAGGACTATACGGCGGATGACTCATCAAATCGACGTTTTGACTGCTCAAAAAGTCACTTGTTCAAGCCGATGTGTGAGAGCTCGCATTATCGTAGTGGAGAATGATCCGCCTTCGGCGCTTGGTTTTCCTTATTTCTCCGAAGACTTGTGGCAAACAAATGGTTGTGTACCATTCAGAATTGACCGTTCCACGTTGCACCAATGGTACGGTTGAGACATGCCCAGTTTTTCCGAAAAACCAGACGACCATTTGCTTCGAAGTGCTTCGAGCACGAACGACTTTTGTTGGGTTTGGCTCGCCTTGGTAGACCCATAGTCAACCGCAGTTTATTTTCGGGCTCATACGCGTAGATCCACGATTTGTCACCATCACCTGTCACGATATCATACATATGTTTTGAAGCACCACGATTGAATTTTTTGAGCATTTCTTGCGACCAATTGAGCAATTGTCAAATTATGTGGGATCCAACGCGAACAAATCTTTTTTACTGCCAAATGTTCATGCAATATTGAATGTATGCCGGTCCTACTAATGTCCAACCTCAACCTCACCCTCACGATAAGTCACATGACGATCCTGCAGTATCAGTTTACGCACCGCCTCAATGTTTTTCGGAACAACAACCGATTTTGGACGACCTTCACGAAATTCGTCGTTGAGCGAACTACGGCCACAATTGAATTCGGTAAACCATCGATAAACACTGGTCCTTGATGGTGCTTCATCGCCAAAAATCGAATTAAGTTCATCGATGCACTGTTGTTGAGTTAATCCACGTCGAAAGTTGTAAAAAATAATCGCACGAAAATGTTGACGAATTAATTCCATTTTTTGGTCGATATGAATTTTTCAAGTTATTGTAAACAACACAAATAGCGCTCGTACGTCAAAACGTTGCGAGTACGTATACCGTCAAAAATGTTAAACTTTACGACAGAGATGTTAGTTGCCAGATGGCAGCACTAGGGATGCCCAATCTCGAAATATAAAAAGCAACCTTCGTAATTGTAATTAGTGTGTTATCGTGATTGGGGGCTTGCAAACTCTACAAAGATCCCGGGGGTCAATGAACCTGCGCAGGATTCCGTTTTAAGCTGTTTAATGCTCGGAGGGTTGGTGCTCTGGCGTAGTCATTTGATCTCACCTCGACCTGGTTGACCAATCGTGGCAGCCAGCGATTTCTGCACTTTGCAGAGTAGCCTGTCTCTTACTTTTTTTCTCTGTGGTGCACGTATGGCAAGTGGCGGGGGTTGTTTGGTGATCACAGACATAGGTATGCCCATTGCCCGATGGTATCATTTGGTTGCCCGGTACCCATTACAGGTTAGGTATATCAGATAATATCTACTAAAAACAGCCCTTCCCACACCATTTTAAAATGGTTGCAGAAGAATGACAGCAGATAGGGAAGGATGGAAAATAACGCTAAGGATTGATAGATGGCCGCATGCAAAAATAGGTTTCTTTTAGGGCGCGTTCACATACAGCGCTGATGGAAGTTTTTAAATTGGTGACAATTAGAATTTAAAAGCACATCTTCCAAACATTTTTCAGCCATTCACCATCTACAAAACCTCAGCTGGGATTCAACCATGCAGCCCTGTGACCTCAACTGACAGCGCGTATTCACACTGCCCCACCGAGGTCCCTCAATTAACCAACGTTAGAATAATACTCAGCAAAATTTTAAACAAATATTATTGATAAATAATTGCAGAGCTAAAACTTTAAAAATACCCAAGCCGTATAAAAATTTGGTTAAATGATATTAATATTTTACGAAACTACAGAAAAAATGGAGAGAGAATATGAATACTAAACTAAATTCGAATACCAAACATACAGCAAACATAATAATTGCACTATACATTGACTATACTTCTATAGAATTACTAAATACAGACCTTTAAACCATTTTTCTTTATCTTGAATACTCAGAGTCATGAGAATAATACTTTTTGGTGGCCAGCATGTAGTATTGGGACTAACTTCCACCTTTATGATAAATGGTAGATCACTGGTAGCTACAGGAATCCCAATTTCCGATGCAACAGGTTCAAGAATAACAGCCCCATGACTGTCAGGCGAGTTCAATTCTAGAGTTTGGATTGCAGATATATTCGAATTATTTGGGGGGTGTGCATAAATCTTTAGTCTTGATGATGTGAGACATGCATAGTGCCTATCCCAGCTTGTATTTCCACGTCTATAAATGGAAACAGAGGAATAATGAAACCGATAAACAGTGAGCATAAAAATTAAATCTTCATTTGTATTATTGAAGTGATACAATATAATATATGGAATATGGTGCCTAACCACGCTTGTTCCGCCTGGTGTATGGTATGAGTGTGGGGTCTTGTTATCCTCTAGTCATCTAGTGCAGGGGTCTCCAAACTTTTTAGCCTGAGGGCCACACTGACTCCTCCACTAAGTGCCAAGGGCCGAGATCTAGCTAGCTCATCATACCAATATATTGTAGTTTTGAATTTCGGGCAAATTTTCGTACTGGGACTAGCCAGCGAGTGAGATATCTATGGCGCAGGCGCGGGGGTGGACTCCGCTCCGTTCGCAATTTCGGTTGGTACTTACGGGCAAGTGTCAAGGACATTTAATTGCGGCGGAGATAGCCGTTGCACGTGCTGTGCGTTACGTACTGTTACGACCATGCTAAATGTATAGTAGTGACATCTTGCGGAGAGTAGAGAAGTTAAGTGCAGGGCGTGGCAAAGCTACAGTAGTACAGCGCCATCTTGTGGGGAACGGCGAAATTACGCAAAAACGTCAATTATGCTTGGTTAGTCGAAGTATACAACGTCATCTTGTAGCGAGTAACAGAACTAGAGCATGTTCTGCTGCGTGATCGCTTGTCTGGAAGATTCGAGTACTTTTGAGAGTTTTCGAATATGTTATACGCACCGAAGACGCGTGGTACAAATACGGCAGACACCCGACAGTTGGACAGTTCCAAAGTTTGAATTCGGAGCGACAAGTGCGATCTGAAAAGCGAAATATAGCGCGACTAGTGTGTTTTGTGACTATAGTTTCTTAGTGAAAATACAGTGTGTTTAATTGCGAGTGTTTAATTAGTTAAAAGGTCCGGGGTTGCGCATATTCGTCGCCCGTTCACGTACGATCAGGAGAGTTAAGGCAGCGTGGTCTCCGGTCAGTACTTGGATGGGTGACCCGAAGGTTGCGTTAACGCGGCGCCTCTCTCCGCGAGGATTGATCACTATGGGACAGTAGAACAACAGCCCCCCTTATAGGGGAGGCCCTTGCCCAACAATGGGATGTTGCGTGCTAATAATAAAAAATAAAATTGAATTAAAAGTATCTTAAAGATAAATCCAATGCAATTTGTTTACATCAGAACTGCTCTTAATAGTATTAATTGGCATTATTTTGATTTGAAGTTAAATCCCTTTTGTATGGATTTGTATAAATATGGAAAAGAAACGACAGTTAGTTAGTGCAGAACATTTAAAGAGCAATGGGGATATCAATATTTTGTGATCGAGTCAAGTAATAAGGCAATGTGTATAATTTGCAATGAAACAATAACAGTCCTCAAAGAATACAATATAAAACGTCATTATCTGACTAAACATTCTCAAAATTACCCCAAATTCATGGAAGCCTACGGTTAGAAAAACATGAATCTTTGAAACGCGGTGCGGGTTGAAATCTCAACAATTGTTGTTTAAGAAAGTAAATGCTGAACAAGAAGCAGCAACTCGCGCTAGTTTCTGCGTGGCTCATTCAATAGCGAAACATGGGAAACCATTTACTGACGCGCGAATTAATTAAGGATTGCATGATTGCAGCAGCAGAAGAAATGTGTCCAGAAAAAGTTAATTTATTTAAAAACATCAGTTTGTCAGCAAACACTGTGGCTCGAAGAGTAGAATATATTGCAGAAAATATATTAACTCAATTGTCTGACAAAAATCGACACTTAGAGTGGTTCTTGACGTTCATAGCATTCACGGCACGACCACTTGAGAAGATATTTTTAAAGGAGTTGAAAATGCTGTTCAGAAAAACAATCTTCAATGGAATAACTTGAAGTGTATCACTACTGATGGTGGCAAAAACATGTGTGGAAAAAATAAAGGTGTCATTGCCCTCGTATCCAAGGCCGTAGAAAATGACGGTGGTTCAAAACCATTAATCGTACATTGTATAATTCATCAACAGTCTTTGTGCGGAAAATGCTTGGATATGTCAGAAGTTTTAAAGCCAGTCATGTCAGCTGTCAATTATATCAGATCACATGCGCTCAATCATCGTCAATTCCGTGAGTTCATTGAAGAGATTGGAGAAAATGACTTATACCATATTATACTTCAGTACGCTGACTTAGCTGCGGAAAAGTTCTAACGCGATTTTTTAGCTCCGAGAAATAATCGAAATTTTCTAGAATAAAAGGAATCGTCCTCTGGCTGAGTTACAAAACAATGAGTGGTTATGGAAGCTATCATTTTATACAGATTTAACTAAAAATATGAATGAGCTTTTCCTTTTAAAGCCGATATAGAAATCCTTGCTCCAGAACTTCAAATGGAAATGATTGATTTGCAGTGTAGCGCAATTTTTAAAGAAAAATAGTCATCATTGCTGGAATTTTATAAGAGTCTTCCACTCACACAGTTTGATCAGTTGCATAAATTTGCTCGTGGTTTTTTCCGCTTTCTGTGTGAAAAATCATTCGCCAAAATAAAATGTACAAAAAATATTTACAGATCAAAATTAACTGATGAGCATTTGAAGTCGCTGCTGATAATTTCCACTAGTAAACTTGATCCACAACTGCCAACAATTGTCAGTGGAAAGTTACAGCTACATAAATCTCATTAATCATAATTATATTTAATTTCATTATGTGAATTACCTATGTATGTCACTTATTGTAAGTTTTTAGGATAAATCTCATATCATTAATTACAGTTAAAATGTTCAATTTCATTATGTATGTCAGTTATTGTGTTTCTTAATTGGTTGTTAAATAAAAACGTGTGATTATTATTTCGTATGATTTACTTACATTGTAAATTTTACAATGTAATCCCGCCACCGCGGGCTGTATTGGTAATGCTCGCGGGCTGTAGTTTGGAAACCCTTGATCTAGTGCAATCATAACATGAAGAGTGCCATTTATTTGATCCCCAACGGCAATGGATGTGAATGTAAAAATAAAATGTTGTATTGGTACCTACTACTTACTAGTAAGTTCTCCAACATATTACTGGTACAATAGCAAACAAGTGAAAATAGCAAATAGAAACTTACACAGGAATTTTGACCCATCCCTCCACATTAACATTCTCAGTCGCCTTCTCTTCTTTATTTTCATTAACAGTTTCGGTACTTTTTTGTTTGGTAAGAGTTTCAGAATAGTGCTTTACAAATGCTTGTGGAACACCGCAAGTTTTTGGTAGATACTTAGCACAATTAGGATGTACTGTGACATGACATTCTGTGCAGAATTTCGTACTACGCCCCAGGATGATTTGATTGGAACAATGTGTACACTTTGATGGCTTTGTGCACAATTTTGATTCAAACCTAAAAACAAGAATGACTTTGGCAAAACTCAAATTTGTGAAGTAATCAACATAGGAAAAAGAAAATTATAATAAAGCAAGAAAAATTAAAAATAATATTGTTAATACCTGTGGGGAATGTTGTGATACATCCTCTGAGTAGAATTCTTCCTAAACAGGTCATTTTTCTGTGTATTAGGCGACTGGGCGAGCTTTTCCAAGGTGACTTTAGTGCGAGGAGACATTGGTGTATTTAACAATTCACAAACGTTGGTTCGTGCATCTTTACCAAGTTTAATATTGAGCTCTGATTTAACTTTATTTATCTCCTCACGCAAATCCTTGTTTATGTCCCTTTCTTTGTAGAGCAAATTTTCCAAGTCTTTGTAATTGAGCGGTATTGGTGGTTGATTTTCCTTCTTGCAATGGCCAAACAGTTTGTCAGATAATGTTTTCTTCTTTTTGCATTCATCTACCTGTTGACATAGACAAAATTGGACTTTCACTATTTTTACCTCTGCATGTTTATTTCTGGAAGGCCTAATTCCATCACTTGGAGATACAATTTTATGTACAATTAAAAAAAAGATCAAAAAAAGAGACACATAAAAAAATATATTTCGAAAAAGAAGTAACAACACAATAGGAAAATATAGAAAAGTAATTAATATGTGGTTATCAAAACCAAAATGCTTTTACACTTTTTAATACATATTTTCAAAAATTTTGTTGCGGGATAGAAAACTATTTAAAGCGTGATTTCTGTAGTAAAAAATGATTTTTTTACTTACAGCCAAGAAATTAAAAAAAAATCGGTAATATACCTTTGTTTGCAAGAAGTCTATAAGTTTGGTTTGCTGCTGAATAGTACCATCTGCTTTCAGTTCTCGCTCCTTGTAGAAATTACTCTTCTGCTCTAAAGTCTCCTGAAGCTGATTTATATTTTCCAGAAGAGCCATGTTAGTCCTCTTACACTCATCAAGCTCCCGTCCAAGTTCATAATTCGATGCTTTAACCTCATTCAAGTGTGTTAGTTGTGCAGAACTATCTTCCTTCAACATTTTATTTTCCATCATCATGTTAGAGATTTGTCTCTCATATGATTTTATGGTAACCTCATAATCAGTCACTTTTTCTTCTGTGGATGCAAGCTCATCTGTTAAGTCACTAGAATACTGCCTAAAGTCAATACACTGTTGCTTGTACCCTGAACATTCATTTCTGAGGCATTCAATATCTTCTATCAGTCTTTTGCATTTCATTTCCGCCATGACTTTCACTGAACGCTCTTCGTTCACCAACTTTTTGGTTTGTTGTATTTCTTGTTTAGCTTGAGCAAGCTCACTGATTAATTTTTCGGTATTGGTGTTCAAAGACTTTTGATTGATTTCATATGAAGTATGGATGCTTTCATATTCAATTAGCTGATTTTCTAATAGTGTGCAAGCTTCCCTCAGGGCATCTAAATTCTAAAAAAAATACAACGCATTAGGCAGGCTTACAGGGTGTCTATTTAGCGTAGAATATTTTTATATCTTCTTTATTAGTCAAAATATCCAAAACATTTATTAAGGAAAGTTGGCAATTTAAATCGGCGTATCCTTAAATTATTTTCAGACATACATATAGGGCTTTTGGTCGAGCTGGAACAATATATATTTGGGGGTTTTTGTTCTAATAAAACACCCTGTATATTATTGCATTTTTATATTTGTCATTAATAGAAGAATAAAATAATGAGAGGTTATAGAATAGGATTGAATAGAGATGGTGGTTCAAGTATATGAAACTTTAAAAACACCCCTTACAGTCATTATATTTAGAACACCTAAATACGAATTATTTGTGCAACTAAGTTGCCCTCTTCAGTAGGAACTCATGAGCTTGGAATATCTAATGTAGCTTGGCGGAATAATACCTCTGAAGATTAGTTCCTCACCAAGTCATTGTGACTTGGCTAACTAATAACCTCTGCAGATGAGTTCGTCGCCAAGCCAACAATGGAAGTCCAATGTCTTGCTTGAACAATACCTATGAAGATAAGTTCTTTTCAAAGCCAACAGTGGAAGTGGAATGACTTGGCTGAATAATACCTCTGAAGATAAGTTCTTTGCCAAGCCAACAACGAAAGTCCAATGTTTTGGCTGAATAATACCTCTGAAAGTTAGTTCTTCACCAAGTCATTGTGACTTGGCTAACTAATAACCTCTGAAGATGAGTTTGTCGCCAAGCCAACAATGGAAGTCGAATGACTTGGCTGAATAATACCTCTGAAGATAAGTTCTTTGCCAAGCCACCAATGGAAGTCGAATGACTTGGCTGAGTAATACCTCTGAAAATAAGTTCTATGCTAAGCCAAAAATGGAAGTCCAATGCCTTGTATAAATAATATCTCTGAAAATAAGTTCTTTGCCAAGCCAACAATGGAAGTCGAATGACTTGACTGAATAATACCTCTGAAAATAAGTTCTTTGCCAAGCCACCAATGGAAGTCGAATGACTTGGCGGAGTAATACCTCTGAAAATAAGTTTTTTGCTAAGCCAACAATGGAAGTCCAATGACTTGTATAAATAATATCTCTGAAGATAAGTTCTTTGCCAAGCCAATAATGGAAGTTCAATGACTTGTATAAATAATATCTCTGAAGATAAGTTTTTTGCCAAGCCACCAATGGAAGTTGAATGACTTGGCTGAGTAATACCTCTGAAAATAAGTTCTTTGCTAAGCCAACAATGGAAGTCCAATGACTTGGCAGAATAATACCCCTGAAGATAAATTCTTTGCCCAGCCAA
>JABXWE010029204.1:0-16669 GCA_014611495.1 Limonius californicus | reverse complement strand
ATTTGCTATAGTCATGTTCACACATTGAAACGAAACGTTAAATAAAAATGTGTTTAAAATATGAATGATATTGTATTTACATTTTAAATATTTTAAAACACTTAGGTAAATTACAAAACAATAACTTTACCTCTAGTAAGTACAACAACTCAAAAGATGACGTTAGTTATCATTTAATATTCAACCATTACAGTTTCTCATCTATTTTAAGTAGGTTTTTCTGTATCAACCATTTTTCCTGAAAGCAACTGTCATAACGACCTTAATTACAACCAAAATCAATATTTAGCTTTTCATTAATTGTGTTCATTCTAGATAATGAGTCTACCAAACCTGTCGAAGAAAAATCAGAGGATGTCATTACAGCCCCACGAAGGACGAGGGTTTCCAGCATTTCCCTCAACATTCCAGCTGCAGGCCTGGGCAATCGCCCCCCGTCAGTCATCAGCACCTCATCCACCCAGGACGAGGGAGGCTTCAATGAGCCCTACCCTGAAATCAAGGCCAAGCTCAAGCCACACGCTGCTGGTGGTGTTTGTGACGGGTCTGTTATAGATCAGGATTTAGAAGTGACCCGGGACGAGGTCGAACATGCTCCAGAGGTTCACCCACCCAAATCAAGGGAACAATCAATAGAGGCTCTATATGCAGTCCCACACAAGCCACAGAAGTCCACTGATTCAGAGGTCATCCAGCAAAAGTCTTTGAAGTCCACCACTTCAACCGACTCTGAAGCCTCTCAGGTCACGGTGGTGCAACAGAAATCCGTGGATTCGGACATTATGTACAACAATCCGCCAGCTTACATAACAAATTCTGTGTTGTCTCAGCTTGAGAGTGAAGAGGGTACCGGGAAGGGTTGTTCGGAGTTTTTGCAACGGGAGAGGGAATTTGTGGAAACTAGCAACCGGGTACTTAAAAGTAACAGTGATCAAAGTGTTAGGTTAGTGGATGAAACCAACAAAAAGACTGATTTGGAGGTTAGCTTTCCTCCATTAGGTAATAGTTTAATATTGAACTCGCATCAAGAGGTGAAATCAGAAGCCAGTATTTTAGACTTAAATGATGTGGAGTACGCGGATGCTAGTGATGCCGAGGAGGAATTGACTGAGTCTGGGAGGAAAGAGGCGGTGGCGGACACCATGACCCCTGCAGAGGCCGAAAATTTGCTCAGTACAAAGTGAGTAGCGTTTTTGAGAACCCCCGTAGAGTAGGGC
The DNA here is from genome assembly GCA_014611495.1 of Limonius californicus. Classification (NCBI taxonomy): domain Eukaryota; kingdom Metazoa; phylum Arthropoda; class Insecta; order Coleoptera; family Elateridae; genus Limonius; species Limonius californicus. Next base: position 15,452 of record JABXWE010029204.1, on the reverse strand, counting down.
TTCTAAATAGAGCTAGATAGAGTTTAACAAGTTTTGTTTCTTTAGTAGGTTCTACTTTAATATCATGCGAGCGTAGGAGCTAGTTAAGGATTACTTTGTTCATCCGTAGACAATTCCATTGTATTTTTTCTTTTTATTACTTTTTGTTTTGCCCTATTAATGTGCTTTTTTCTGCATGTTGGCTTGGATCCTGCAGAATCATGGAAAAAAGAATTAGGTAAGTAAACATTTGCAGTATGCACCTTCGGCTAAAAACATTTTGCTTCTTTTTTAAAATTAGTAATAAAAGGTTTTTATTTTTTAATTCTGAATTCTGTGCTTTCAACTAAAATGGATTGTAGAACACTTTTGCAAAATGAAAGTATAAATTCACATAGTTTTAATTGGCCGTTTGAAAACAACTCTTATGATGCTTTTAATTATTGAACAATATCTTTATATAAATAGGATGGTAATGGCTTATGCATTTTTTGCATAATCTAACTATATTTAATGTTTTTAACTCAATAGTAAATTGAAGTATTTATGAATAGGAATACCGAAAAAATATCTCTTATGATGTTTTAAATATTAATGACTGTTTTACATGATTTGTAAAATAAATTAATTCGTAAATATGCTTGTAGATTTCCTTTCAATAACATCGAGATATTTAAAATTTTAAATGCATGTAGTAAAGTTTACTATTTAAAAAAAATAAAACCAGTAAGATTTAATTTACATTCTGAAAGTATCCATACAGTGTGTGCTAATGGTTTCAATGATAATTAAAATAATAATATCTTATACATTTTTTTCAATAACTTATATTTATTTTTAATTATAAAATACAAATACAACGTTACATATTCTAAAAGATTTTTCAGATCAAATTGGCTGTCTAAAAATATTTCTGATCTTATTTACAGAAGAATATTTTAAATATTTGTAAATTCATAAATAATATCTGTAATATTATCAGTAATACAGATATTTTTAATCATAAAATGCAAGTATAAATTGATATTTCTAAATAATGATGTTCATAATATTTTGTACGTTGATTTAATAATATCTTGCAGATTGAATAAGGCATCTAAAGATATCTCTTACAACATTTTTAATTATTTAAGAATATTTTAGGAAGTTTGAAGAACAATACAATGGCATATTTGAGATTTCTATAAATAAACTGCTGTGCTGTTGGTATTTAAAATTTAAATTATATGCGAATATGAAATTATAATTCTATATTTTCCAAAATTTTAAAAACCGAAACATTCCCCCAGAACGATTTAAAAAAGTTAAGGAAGCTATTTAATTTTTAATTATTAAAACTGCAGATTTGAATAATTAATATACCTAAAAGAGTTTGGATTTTAGAATTTCTCTTCAAGTGAATTAAAGTTCTTAAATAAGTAAAAATGTTTCTGATATGTCATTGAATAATAAAGAATATGTCGCGGATATTACTTATTATTAGGCCTGTATGACATGGCACCGAGTTTTGTACAAAATTTTGTTCAAAGTGTTTTTACAAAATTCTGTGTCGTGTCATACAGCAAAATTTTGTACAAAATTCTGTAGATTTATGTTCTTAAACCTACAGAATTTTGCACAAAGTCGGCGTCGTATCGACGCGCAAACGAGCAATTTTTATTATTACAAAATCCTAAAATACTTCACGCACTTTCTCTTATTTCTCTCGCGGTCTTAATTGCTGCAGCTTGTTTGCTTTGTCGTGCGTTCATGTAAAATAAACAAATAAAGGCGCTACGAACTTATACATTAACCTAATATTATAAAATATTCTTAGAATTCTACTTTATCGACAGTCACATGATTATTTTGACAGTTTTCTCACAGATGTCACCGTAGTTTGCACCTATTTGCACATGCTCACAGACAAAATTTTGTACAAAATTCTACAAAATACTTCACGCACTTTCTCTTATCTCTCTCGCGGTCTTAATTGCTGCAGCTTGTTTGCTTTGTCGTGCGTTCATGTAAAATAAACAAATAAAGGCGCTACGAACTTATACGTTAACCTAATATTATAAAATATTTTTAGAATTCTACTTTATCGACAGTCACATGATTATTTTGACAGTTTTCTCACAGATGTCACCGTAATTTGCACCTATTTGCCCATGCTCACAGACAAAATTTTGTACAAAATACTTCACGCACTTTCTCTTATCTCTCTCGCGGTCTTAATTGCTACAGCTTGTTTGCTTTGTCGTGCGTTCATGTAAAATAAACAAATAAAGGCGCTACGAACTTATACATTAACCTAATATTATAAAATATTCTTAGAATTCTACTTTATCGACAGTCACATGATTATTTTGACAGTTTTCTCACAGATGTCACCGTAATCTGCACCTATTTGCCCATGCTCACAGACAAAATTTTGTACAAAATACTTCACGCACTTTCTCTTATTTCTCTCGCGGTCTTAATTGCTGCAGCTTGTTTGCTTTGTCGTGCGTTCATGTAAAATAAACAAATAAAGGCGCTACGAACTTATACATTAACCTAATATTATAAAATATTCTTAGAATTCTACTTTATCGACAGTCACATGATTATTTTGACAGTTTTCTCACAGATGTCACCGTAATTTGCACCTATTTGCCCATGCTCACAGACAAAATTTTGTACAAAATACTTCACGCACTTTCTCTTATCTCTCTCGCGGTCTTAATTGCTACAGCTTGTTTGCTTTGTCGTGCGTTCATGTAAAATAAACAAATAAAAGAGCTACGAACTTATGCATTAACCTAATATTATAAAATCTTGTTAGAATTCTACTTTATCGACAGTCACATGATTATTTTGACAGTTTTCTCACAGATGTCACCGTAGTTTGCATCTATTTGCACATGCTCACAGAGAGAATTTTGTACAAAATCATACAAAATACTTCGCGCACTTTTTCTTATCTCTCTCGCGGTCTTTATTGTTGCAGCTTATTTGCTTTGTCGTGCGTTCATCTCAAATAAATAAACAAAAGCACTACGAACCTATGTATTAATCTAACATTATAAAATTTTGTTAGAATTCTACTTTATCGACAGTCGCATGACTATTTTGACAGTTTTCTCGCAGTTGTAAACATAATTTGTACCTATTGCGCATGCTAATTCACAATTTTGTACAACATTGTGTTCTGTGTAATACATGTTTTATTTCATACAGGCGTAATACGGGTTTGCAGAATTTTGTACAAAATTTAATTTAATTTTACAGCATGCAAGACTTTCAAGTCTTTAAATATATCGACAATATATTATTAAACAACTACATTTTTTCAGATATTTATTTGAAAATAAGTTTATTTTCCAAATATGTTAAATATATAATTATTTCTTAAAATATTAAAACTATATTACATACAAATTTAAATTTCCAATTATTTTTGAAATTGTTCTGTTTATAATACTTTAAGGATATTTCAAATTGAAATATTCCAATCATCATCATCATCCAGCCCTGTTTAAAAACAGTTAACAAATTTTATTTTAAAATATCTAAATATTTTAAAGCCAAACCTTTTTCTTACATGTTTCAAGCTACTTTTGATTCATTAATTATACATACAAGATATTTTGCAATTGATAATATGTCAAACACATCTGCAACAATAAAAAAAAATCAGTATACTTATTTTCACGAAAATCCCTCCCACTTAAAAGTAAAAATACCATTGCCCAATTTTATTTCTGTCCCATTCAAATCTAAACCAAAATGTGACTCCGGAAATGCTCTCAATCAAACAGCTGCAGAATGAATTAATTATATCACATGATGCAACGCTGATATTCAGTGCCCAAAAGTTCCATTTAATAATCCAAGATGCTGCTTGGCATATCAAGCTGGTCCAAATTTGTTGGGTTCATTTAAGCTTCGTAAATATTGCTTCACCTGGACGGTATTTAAGCCTGGCATTTGGCCAGTCTCTGTCAAGTCTGATCAAGTTCTGGTTTTATGTACAGGGTGAGTTGATATTTAATGTTTCTGAAGATTAAAAAGTTTAAACGAAATATTGTTTGTGTGCTTCTAGTACATAATATAGAATTCATGTTAACTCTACAGAGTGTTCTGTTACTAATATTTGACTATTTAATTTTAACTGAACTATATTTTTTATTATTTTATGAACTTTAAATTTCATTAATAATTGGTTTCTCCAAAATAGATTTTTGTTTATATCAGAAATTATTTATTTTGCTACTATTTGATGCTATTAAAAAATACATACCAGATGTTGATAGAAACTGAACCAATGCTTTAGTTATTTTTTGAAAATTATTAAAATTGCATGTTTGACGTACAACATATGACTAGTAAAAGCTTGCAGTATTTCGATTTTTTACTCTCATTTTAAGCCTTAAAATACATTCAAGGCAATTGTTATTTGTATTTCTATACTTAAACTATACAATTTTCTATGTATTTTGTGCTAAATTAATGATTAATATAAAATAATCAGTAATAGTTCTACAAATTGATAATTGTTTTAATAAAAATAATACTTTTGACTTGCTTAGTCCTTAATGCCAAATATGCCATATAACTTCTGTTCAATATTTCTAAATTGATCTTAATAGGGCCAGTTCATGTCTAGGATACCGGTAATATTAATACAAAACAATTTATCATTAGATTCGTGAAGTTTCATTGTTGGCAGTAACACCGATCAACCTACTCGCATAAAACCTGTTTTAGTTCAAAGCACAGGGTACAGAAAATAATTATATATGTATACCTAACAATGTAGGTAGAATTGTAGTTTAGTATTAAAATAACCATCAGAATATCTTGCCATAATTATTTTCATCTGTTATGGTTTAAGAAAATCGTTTAACAAGTATATGATACTTCTTTGTTTGTATATGAGTGACCATTTAAGTTTTATTTTTCTTAACTCATACAATAAAAGCTTCATCTGATATACAAATATAAGAGCCCTAGAAAGATGTGATTTTAATGTAAAATACAAGAATTAATATTTTAATATTTATACATTTTAAATTGTTTAAATTAATTGTAAATCAGTGGAATTTTTTTAAATTATTCTTTCATCAATATGAGGCTCTATCACACAATGTAGGGGAACTATTGAATACCTACGTGATAGATTTGATACCCAGCATATAGCAGTTTAAAGGTTCTAGTAAGATTGCCACCTAGGTCTCCTGACTTGAATGATTGTTTGAGAAAATATGTGCTGTGGGTGCATCCATCCCAACTTAAAAATTAGGAAAGGCCTCAGATTAGCTTTACCCTATTTGAATATCTGCTAAATAAATTTGCAATTTTTTTGAAATTATGCCTTTCTATTCCAGTTTATATTGTTCTTTTATTAAGACTTGTCCGGTTATGCAATTCAAGAGACTACATGAAGATGTACATGACATATTATATATATATATATATATCTTGTGTAGAAGCTACAAAAACTATGGTCAGTTACATTGCCTGACTTGATCCTATAGGTTTTAACATGTGCTTTTTATGTCAGAATTAAACTCACGCATCACCATTGGCAATAATTAAGGAATAGTTAAACCAAACCACGTTAACAAATCGTTACCAATATATTTTCCCTGTCATTAATAAAATGAACTTTTTAAAAATTATATGAACGAAATATACAATAGCCTTTTCAACTACGGCACCAACAGTATGTACTTGCCTAACATTTAATGTATAATTGGCAGTAAAACTTCTGGAAGCTGGCCTTCTAGGTTGCCTGACTTGACCCAATGAATTTTTCTTATGTGTTACTTACAGCTATTAGAGATAGTAACTAATCAAGGTTATATTTTTTCACGTGTAAAATTTTTTTCTTTTTTTATATTACTTTGGAAGGCGTGTTGAACTATCTCAATTTTTAAAAAGAATATTGTCTAGATTTCTGTAGCTAGTACATTTAGGGCATGCTGTTGGATGCTGAACTATTATTTTTTATCAAAGGCACATACAGAGGGTCCACAAATAATTATAAACAAATATGGCTTTAAGATTATATACAAAATAGTTGAAATTTTTAGATATATTGTTTTCAATTAGAAAAAAATAAAAAATTCTGTGTTGTTTGTTTCATACTAAACTTTTATTTGTTGAGCATTGAGCTAGAACGTAAACAAACGCTTGACAGGTGCGTTGATTTACCGGATGTGTATTTACGTAATATTCCTTGCGTTTCTAAATTAACGTTCGCGCCGTCAGAATTCTTTTGTAGTAGGACGCCCCCTACGATTACACGTTTCTGGAACAACTTGCTCCATTTTAGGGAAATAAGCACCAGGCACTATACAAACGCTCCGAAAACCGATAAGCACTGCTCAAAAAGCACACAAACTTTTAACCCGGTAATTACGAGTGCAAAGTAAAGGTTTTGAGCGTCAATTACTCCTTAAGTAATGAGGCATTAGCGTTATCTAACGTAGACCAATCACAGCGCACGCTCGGGTGAGTCAAACACGTGCGTTTGTTGACGTTCTAGCTCAATGCTCAACAAATGGAGTTTAGGTATAATGCCTTTGAATTGTCATTTATATGTAAACACTTTGTCAGTTGTTAGTTTGTCTTTAAAAATTGTACAAAAGTTAATAGACACTAGATCGCATGTGATTACTTAAAGAGTAAACAAAAACATAACCTTAATGTACACTTCCTTATGTCAAAGGCGAAAAGATGTGGTTATGATTGGAAAGTAAGCTCAAACGTAACCTCTTTTGTAATATGCAGCCATGAATAATATCTGTCAACCTGAAATTGTTGTACCAAATTCCAATTCTTGGGTTAGATTTTGTCCATGTCATGTGTCGGTGCTCCATAGATAAACCACATAACCACAAAAATGACTGATAATTGTATTGAGTTCTTGAATATATTAAGTGTCAACGGCTGTAGCTGTATCACAGACAATGCAGGATAAAATTTACAGCAAATTGTTGTTCTGCAATTATTTATAGACATCTGATATAAATTTCCAGTGGTTATTTGTTAATCTATTTATAAATGTCATTTTTAAAATGCCGAAAAACTTGATTCCTAATTGACAGTAGGAGTGAGAGTTATTATGTGCATTATATGAATATTTTATTAACTGTTTTGGCAAATGCCATTAATTTAAGGACGTCTACCTTCATTTATTATTCATAAAACTGCAATTAATAGTCAAGTAAGATAATACTGGAATAATTAAAATTTTTTAAGTAATAAGACTTATTTTAAACAGCTGCAACCGTACCATACTCTCAAAAGACAAAACGTATCAAACTAACCACTTAACATAATTACTTACATTGTCCAATTTTAAAACAATTATTTCTGCAGGCAGGAAATTCTGTCAGACGAAGAGGCACAGGAAGTGACTCGCTTGTTAAGTCCTGTGGACGTGAAAGACAACCAGTGGCATCCAAATGCCAGCAGTTCCTTCCTTCAAGATTCCATATCTGGACCAAACTCTTTACTCCTGGATTCCACCGGTCCGCAGTCGCTTAACGACAGCATGGGCCCTTCATCCTTGCTGGAAGACTCCCACACCGAATCGGTAGGCGGTTCTTTTAATGAAGTTCATCAGATGCATACTAAGGAAGCCATGAAGGAGTCTGTGTCCAGCATAGATGTGTCCAGTTATGATGATGGCTTCTCTTCTTCCAAAATGGAGTCCAGTGTATCAGATTCAGGCCTTATAGGTAGTTTATTTGAATTTGTATTGTATGTGGAATATGATTTAATTTTGTATGTAGATTCCGTTACAAGTATTTCTGAGGGCAACACTTTGGATGTGAACGTTGAGAACACTAAAGAATACATTCCGGAGCACATGAAGGTGGTGGGCGTGGAGCACGGTGTGCATTATTACGAAGATGGTCATTTCTTCATGGAGGTTCCTGGCTTGCCACAAGATGATGAAGAGGATGAGCTCGACTATCCCATATACACCCGCAAGCCTTCTAAAGTGTCTTTTTCCACAGGACCTATTACAGTTTTTTCAACGTTTAGCATTACTGAATATGACAGAAGGTAGGTTGGTATTAAACTTCCGTTTGAGCATAATTCCAGCTTTTTTATTTATTAGAAATGAAGATGTCGACCCAGTGGCGGCCTCAGCTGAGTATGAGCTGGAAAAACGGGTGGAAAAAATGGATGTGTTTCCAGTGGAGTTAGTGAAAGGACCCGAAGGTCTAGGACTGAGTATTATTGGTATGGGAGTTGGAGCTGATGCGGGGCTTGAAAAGCTTGGTATATTTGTGAAAACAATTACTTCGAATGGGGCTGCTGCGAGAGACGGACGCATCCATGTAAATGATCAAATCATTGAAGTGGACGGCAAGAGCTTGGTTGGTGTAACACAAGCATACGCTGCTAGTGTTTTGCGGAACACTTCAGGCCTGGTGAAGTTTAGTATTGGAAGAGAAAAAGATCCAGAAAATAGCGAGGTGGCACAGCTTATTAAGCAATCACTATTAGCCGATAGAGAGAGAGAAGAACGTAGGCAACGGGTGCTTGAATCTGAACACCAAAATGATGGTTCCACGCTATTGATGGGTAAATTTATACTATATTATCTTAAAATTTTCCAATTGGGGATTAACAGAAAGTGTGTCCTTGTTTTGACAGTTTACAAGTTGTAGCTGTTGTTTGTGGTACAATTGTGAGTTTTGTACATGAAGTACAGTTTTAGTGAGGGTTCTCTGTGTCCTATATTATCATATATTAAGAGTTATTGCACCCAAAAATTCCAGATTAGCTATAATTAAGTGTATGTAGGTTATTTTAACCCATCAGGACGCGCGCCCTTCAGTGAAACGTATGAACGCACCCCGGGTAATTTTGACCCATTCTTAAATTCTAGTAGATATACGTGAAAAGTCTATATTTGAATAATATATTTATTATTATATTTAATTTAACATTGTAGAACATTCGAACACAAGTCGTTTGGGAACAAAAATCTTAAATATAAATTAGGGGAACACGGTGATCATTCGGCATGTTTGACTTATAAGCCAAAAATTAAGAGTTTCGATAAATATTGATAATAACTGATTTCGTGAAAATAATAGTGGGGCTTAGTACACCCCTCTAATACATTGAACATATTGATTTTTTAAGCATAATTTTAATTTTTTTTGACAAATAGCCGAATCATAGCCTCTAGTAGTGCACATTCAGCTACTAAGTGGTGATCATTCGGCCAGAGGGCCAACATGGCACAAGAGGGTACTGTATATCATGTTAATTAATAAAAAAGAAAAACGCCTGAAATAAATCTATATTTAGTGACAAAATACAAATAAAGCTTCTAAAAATTCATCTTACAGTTAAGCTAGAAAGGTTTACATTAAATTTATATGTGCCTGATGTTCGTGAAGTTCCAGTATTCATAGAAAATGGTAAAATTGCAGCAATATCTTTTTTGTCAATTACGGAAATATCTACGACCTCAGGAAAAACAAAAGTATTAGCATTTCGCTTTCTGCGCAAGAATTTCACCTCATATTCGCCATTGTCTATGGACAAAACTTTTCCTGCATAATAAATTTCCGTCTTAGCAACCAAAAATCTCACCAGAATAAAATTTCCCTCATCAATTAATTCTTCTTCGCATATTAGCTTTAAACTTTCCAAAAATTATTCTTCAGTAGATGACTCGTCGTGCAAACCTGTGATAGCTTTCTCTTTCTCTCAAATTTAATATCTTGTCTTTTTTCATATTCAGGGGTGTCCGTGTAGATGGTTGATTTCGATTTTCTGGACTTTCTAGCTTTTACTTCAAAAGCTTTTTTTGGGTACGGCCGAACATCTTCCAATAAGGGAGCAATTGATATTGATGTTGCTTCGATGTCGAAGCAATGGGTGGTGTTGTTTCGTTATCATTCTGGAAACTTATTTGGTCTGGCATCATAATCTACTAGTATCAGCTTCTACTTCATTTAGAGGTAGCGGCTTGTCAGTCACCTCCCTAGCTATGTAGTCAGCATCGTCAAATATGAGACTATTAAATGGCCAAAGTTCTGTGCTTTTGAAAGAACTTATAATATTTTTTGTAATAAAGGCAGCTGCATATGCAATTTTAGTCAAATGTCCCAAATGACAAATTGTAATAGCTTTAGCAGGATCTGTCAGTAGCCAATCATGCTGGGCAGTAGCTAGATATGACTTGAAAAGCCCAAATACTCCCACATCTAATGGCTGGAGTCTGTGTGTAGTATGGGGCGGAAATGATAACAATACTATTCCTTTTTCCCGGCACAATTTGATGACTTCAACAGAAATATGAACTTCGTGGTTTTCAAGCAGTAAAAGTACTTTACTCTCAATAGAACATTTGAATGGCTTGCAAAATGTTCGATAACTTTAGGATAAAGGTTTGATGTCATCCATCCTTTTTCATTTCCAAGCGCAAGAGCTGAATTCGGATACTCATCGCCTAGATATTCTTCGGGATTTCTTACTCTAGGAAATACAAATACTGGTGGAACTGTAGATCCAACTGCATTAATTATCCCGACAAATGTAACCAGCTCTCCCCTTTCTTGAGCAGCTATTTGAGCCACTGGTTTTTTACCTTTGCTAGCTACTACTCTTAAGGGTGGGATGACAGTGGTGGCACCCGATTCGTCAAAGTTCCAAATCTCATATTCCTTAAATTTATATTTTTTAAACTCCGGCATATTTGGAAAAAATCCTCCACAACGGGTTTGTGGAAAGCCATGAATTTACTTAAGCTTGTGTTTTCAGGTTTTCGAAGCGCGATATCTTTTGCATATCTTGTCGTAAAACAGCGTAATCATTGAAGACCTAAAAATCAATATTAATTAACAAGGACCTAAAGAAATAATTAGCTTTATATTTTATTTCGTCTCTGTATATAGAACAAACCTGCCATATTATTCAGCTCCCAATTCCTTGGTACCTTACACATCTCCATAAAGTTGGCATACTCGTAAGCCAGAGTCCTTATTTCTATATAGTTCAGGCCATAGTTTAAGTCAGAACTTCTCTTTAAATAAATTACAAGCTGCACCTCTTGACGTGTGGTAAAGATTTGCTGGGACGTATATTTACTTAAGTAGGTATCTAGGTCTTCGCTGTCATTTCCTGAGTCATCCAATCTTCTTAAAAGGTCCCCACGTGTATGCTTTTCCAACTGCTTTCGTATTTCTTAGGCATCTAAAATAAGTTTCTTAAGTTATATAATGAATTTATTGAATTAGTAATACCTACAGTTGGTGAACATACGGCTATCAGCTGGATGTTCACCATATTGGCTAGCCGAATGTTCACCATATACAATCAGAATAGTTTTGGGCGCAAAATGTATAGAAGCTATATTTGTAACGTTATGTTGCTGCTTGAGAACAAAACATGAAAACTACTTTACTATGTGCCAGAAAAAGGGCATCTCTATTATAAAAAATAGTACTGCTATTAAAGAAAACACAAATGTCTAAAAACTTACCTTGAGTTTATTAAAAAACACTTTGTTAAATAAAACTAACAGCACTAATGGTACGCAGCAAAATCAAATTCGCAATGCATGGCACGTTGTTTACACCACACTACATATAAAAATCGGCGCCAAATTCAAAGAGTGTTAGGATTTATTGCAGGTAGCGGAATGTTCACTATAGCCGAATGTACACTATGTTCCCCTACTAAATAATCAAAATAAAACGTTTCAACCAAATTTGCATTGAGAAAAACTTAGATATTAATCACTTGCTTCTTCTTTTTCTTCCACTTGTAAATCTAAGACGTTCTTGCATTTTTGGTAACAATCTGTGCAAGAAGGAGTAATGTGTTGCTTACAAATTAACTTATTTCACAACTCACAACAAATAGTTGTTTTACGGTCCTTTTTATTTCCGCAGTCTTCACATCCACCACGTTGCAGTCTTGGTCGTCTTACTGAGGGTTCACTAACATTATCAGAATACAATCTTATTCTGGCTTTTAGTTCAGGTCTCAAATTATCAAGAATTGCTCTATAGTTCTGCTGTTCTTTTATGAGATCTACAGAAATTTTCTTTAGTGGATGGGTTATTTGCTTGGTATGACCCAAGAATTTATAGCAGCTGTATCCAAAAACCCAAAAAAACACTGTCAATGGCCATCTAAAGGATTTTCTTGAAACAGAATAATTTCCACAAAGTTCATCAAAAGTATCGACCGGTCCCTTGGTGCTGTTGTAGTAAGAAATTATTTCTGGTTTTTTGTTTTCAGCCGATTCATCAATGGTAGCATCATGGTGCATGCTCGAAACAAGCAATACAATTTTATTTTTCTTGGGTGTATAGGACGAAATTGTAATGTCATTTGCAAATCCAAAAGTAGTAGAGCATACATTTCGGTTTCTTGTAACCAAAAATTCCTGTGGAATCTCGCATTTGTTTTTGCGAATAGTGCCAACACAGGTAATCTTGTGATTATCTAATAAATCTTTCGCTAAAGGGATATTTATGAACCAATTGTCCATCGTCAGATTCCTACCGGTATTATCGATGGTTGTTATAAGCCGTTTCACTATACAGGATGGAGTGTTTTCAACTCTATACGGACCTTCAGGCTGCTGGCTACAGTAAATTTCAAAATCTGCAGTCTACCAAGTTTTTGAGTTGGCCAGCAGGAATATCTTTATCCCATATCTTGCAGGCTTGCTTTTGATGTATTGACGAAAGGCACATCTCCCTCTAAAGGGCTCCAGCTTTTCATCAATTGTGACGTTTTCACCAGTACTGTAATTTTTCTGTAAGTAATAGGTGTTAGTTGCCACTTTCTTTTCTTGTACTTCTATCACGAATATCATCAAAACGAAGACATTGAAGTAAGAGCATAAATCTTTTTCGTGACATAGTCGCTATAAACAAATCAATACCAGTTCCATCTGTAGCCCACAAATCTCTTGTATTTAGTCAGGAAGACTTTAGTACCCTGCATAGTACAAAAGACCAAACAAACTTTTTATTTCTGCTTTGTTTGTTGCAAGAGCGTCTCTTTCCCTTGAAAACTTTTGTTTAATATTGTCAAGATATATGTTTGTATATTTTACTACCAAATCAAGTATATTGTCTGTTATAAAACAATTCCATGCATCGATAGGCGTATTGGCATGTCGAGCTGGTCCTAGGGACCAGGGTCCAGGACCCGGTCGCTGCGAAATTATATTGTGCGCCTTTGTTTTTTTACAACGAGGACGACATTTCTGCCAACACATAATCCCACATAATCTACAAACTGAGCAAAAGGAATGTTATCTTCTGAGTCCGAATCACCTCCTCCCAACGGTTAACTACCTGCGATAATACGTACCATTTATAAATTTATTACTGTTGAACATAAATTTATTATTTATACCATTCGCTGCACCAAGAGCAAGTAATTCATGTTGAGTCAATGGACGAGTTCTTTGGTAATTAGAACAGCCAGCCATTACAATTAAGTCACTTCCAAGCACAAGATAAGCAAATTTACAAAACAATTGACCAAAAATTAAAATAAAATTTATTACGTATGGACGTGCGCATGGGTAATTTTGACCCAACACAACTTCATCACCTAATAAACTACGAGCAACTGAGACAGATAACTGCACACCTGCTTTACTGCATTTGGAAGAGTCCAATTTACAATTAGGTGGATGGAGGATGCCGTGTTTTAAACACCAAAGGAAATATTTCAACTGTAGCAGCGTCTGGGTAAATTTTAACCCCGCGTGCGTCCCGGCAGGTTAAACAATTTAAGAGAATTTAGATTACTGGTCTAATTTCTCCAAATTCTGTTCTCCTACCACTGGTAGCCACTAATACTTTATATATAATAATTTTTCTATTTCGGTTTTATAAAGCCGTTCTAAGCGCACTGTTTTAGCTTAAAAACAGTACGTTAAGGAGGCCTATAATCGTACTGTTTTTAGTTTGTTTTTTTACGATGTTGGTAGTTCGATTTGAATTTGAAAGTTTGAAATGTCAGTTTCAGCCACCTGTCAGTGCTGCCATAAGTGTTTATAAAAACTCCCTAGTAATCGATTTGACGTAAAATTTTCTACATAAGTTTATTTAAAATACTCTTAAACTTCCTCAATAAAAAAAATAGTATAAAGAACACGTTTCATAAGACCACTTGTCGCACTCGTCCGTTGAAAAACTCGACGCTTCGCGTCTCGTCTTTCAAACTTGCACTAGTGCGTTAAGAAAAGGCCTTATGAAACTAGTTCTTTAATATACTATTATATTTAATGTAAAAGTAAATCATGCATTAAATGCAGTTTAATTACTTCTATACTATTTTGCTCGAAAGTAATTAAGAGAGTCAAACTTTTAAACAGTTTTGATTTAGTATCGCAAACTTCTTTTTCTCAAACGTGAATCAGCATGGTGTATGCACTTGCATGGTATATAATGCTATTTTTAGGAAGAAAATCTGTCCAGTATTGTAAGTCATATAGAAAATGGTTCAAAAACCAAATGGCAAAATATAAATAATCCTAGAATTGCACATTTGAGAAAGCTTTTGTCGTCTCTTCAAAACCATCTACTTGCTCACTGTATTTCCGCATCGCATGACAGTTTAACTATGATGAGCAGCTTGGAATTGTTGAACAACCATCTACAATGTCTTTTGCCAATAGCATCGGGAGTATTTAGCAAAGCTGCTGATATGCTGGAAAAATATCCTTCCAGCTTAGAACTTTTTTATAATGTCCTGCTGGATTCACTTGCTGGGGCTATGTTGCTGAAAGTGCTTAATTCATTGCTGCTACTGCCAGGAACTTGTATGAAGGATATGTTACCACATTTGTTAACCATACTTGCGCCATTAGATAGATTAAATAGAATGATGCCAAGTGAAATACAGACTGACAATGATTACCATCTTTCAGGTACCTTTTTTCTGTTAATTTTGAAATGTTAATAGAAATGTCCCAATCTGTTATTTATTATTGAGTTTTTAAAGAAAATTTAAGATGATTTTTTGATTTGTTGTAGGCACAGAGACTCCTACATTAACGCAGCTTACTGATCAGTCGTGGATTTGGTTGATAGATTTGGAACGTACCTGTTCTTTGTTAATTGGTCAGTCATTAGGTGGAATGTTAATAGGGGAATCCCCAGTTAAGGAAGAGATGCAGTGTCGACACTGGCTGAAAACTTCCATCTTATCGTCTGGTATTCGAAGTGGTGATATTGATATTGAATGTGTAACTGAAATAGCATATTTAACATTGTCAAATATGCACGAACAAATATCAATTGTTATTGGAAACTTTAGTGCAGATATACAAGGTTATTGCAAACTAGCTTTAAAATTGCCATGCCAGTACGATGAAGCATGTGCCATTCAAGATGATGATGTCTATGAAGAAGGGGCTGGATTTTATGAACAAATGATTGAGCAGACTGGAAGCGAAACGTGGGCCTGTGTTGACCCTGATAATCATCTTCTTGAAA